>LR751598.1:54738-155177 GCA_902729485.2 Mus minutoides | reverse complement strand
AATAGACTTGATAACATGCAAATAAGCAGGCAAAAAGCAAAACATTTCTTCGACTGTGTTCTTTATATTGTTTTCTTTTTCAATGAATAAAATATTTAATTCTGATACACATTACACTATCAGTTTTAAAGTCTGAAATTTGACATTTCTTGGAGCTAGGGAAATTTTCTTTTCAGTCACACATTCAGAATAGTTTGTAGTCTTTTTTTTTTTCAATATTTACTTCTTTTTATTTTATTAGGTTTTTTTTTAAAATTTTAAACCCAGATTTTATTCTCCTTCTGGTGCACCCCCTGTCTGTTCCACATATCATACCTACTCCATGCCTCCCTATCTCTACGAGGATGTCCCTGTGCCTCACCCTACCAGACCCCTAAACTCCCTGGGGCCTCCAGTATCTGGAGGGTTAAGGTGCATCTTCTGCAACTAAAAATAGACTCAGCAGTCCTCTGCTGTATATGCGTTGGGGGACTCATATCAACTGTTGTATACTGCCTGGTTGGTTTTCCAGCATCTCTGAGATCCAGATTAATTGAGACTGCCGCCGGTTCTCATACAGGTTCACCCTCCTCCTCAGTTTCTTCCAGCTTTCCCCTACTTCAACTGAAGAGGTCAGCAGCTTCTGTCCACTGGTTGGGGGCATCGGACTCTTTCATCTGCTAGTTGTGTCTTCCAGAAGGCAATTATGATAGGTCCCTTTTACGTGAGCACTCCCTAACCTCAATAATAGTGTCATGTCTTAGGATCTCCCCTTGTGTTGGATCCCACTATGGGCTTGTTGTTGGACCTTCTTTTCCTCAGGCTCCTCTCTATTTCCGCCGCTGCAGTTCTTTCAGACAGGAATAATTATGGGTCAAAGTTTTGACTGTGGGATAGCAATCCCATCTCTCACTTGATGGCCTGTCTTTCTGCTGGAGGTAGGCTCTACAAGTTCCCTCTCCCTAGTATAGGGCATTTCATCTAATGTCCCTCTCTTTGAGTCCTGAGAGTCTCTCAACTCCCATGTCTCTGGTACATTCTGGAGGGTACCTTCAACCTCCTACCTCCAGAGGTTGCGTGTTTCCTTTCTTTCTACTGGCCCTCAGGGATTTCAATCCTTTTCCCCCAACCAATAGTGGATAATGTTCCCCTCTCTGCCTAGCCCCTTCTCCTTTCCCTCCTAGGTTTCTCCCTTCCCCCTTGTGGTTGCTTTCTTCTCCCTTCCAACTTGGACTGAGACATACCCACTTGGACCTTTCAGTTTGTTGACCTTTTTGAGTTCTGTGGGCTATATCTTGCATATTCAGCACTTTTTTGGGGGGGATAGAGGTTAATATTCACTTATTAGTAATTTCATACCATGCATGTCCTTTTGGGTCTGTGTTACATAACTCAGGATGACATTTTCTAGTTCTATCTATTTGCCTGCAAATCTCAGGATGTCCTTTGGTTTTGTTTTTGTTTTTGTTTTTGATTTTGATTTTTGAGACATGGTTTCTCTGTGTAGCCCCGGCTGTCCTGGAACTCACTTTGTACACCAGGCTGGCCTCAAACTCAGAAATCCTCCTGCCTCTGCCTCACAAGTGATGGGATTAAAGGCATGTGTGCCAGCATGCCCAGCAGATGTCCTCGTTCTTAATAGCTGAGTAGTGTGATTGTAATCTGGTACAACCACTCTGGAAATTAATCTGGAGGTTCCTCCAGAAAAAGAAAATTGGAAATAGACCTACCTGAAGACCTGGCAATATCACTCTTGGGAAAATACCCAAAAGATGCCCCACCATGTCACAGGGGCACTTGTTCCACTACGTTCATAGTGACCCTATCTGTGATAGCCAGATGCCAGAAACAAGCCAGATGTCTCACAACAGAAGAACGGATACAGAAAATGTGGCTCATTTACACAATGGAACACTACTCAACAATTAAGAATAAAGACATCCTAAGTTTTTCAGGCAAATGGTTGGAACTAGAAAATATATTTCTTTTATAACTGTAGGTTTTTAATTATTATTATTATTAGTAGTAGTAGTTATTATTTTTATTATTACTTTTAATTTTTACAATCCAGTTGTTGCCACCTCTTGGTCCACTCTCCCACAGTTCCTCATTCCATTCTGCCTTCCCTTTGATTACATGAGGATGTCCCCCAGGCTTCTCCATTCCCTGGGGCCTCAAGTATCTCTAGGGCTAGGCACATCTTCTATAGGAAGCAAGCATGTTCAAGATTATAAATGGGTCTTCAGCTCTGAAGATTCAAATTAAAGATGTGTGTCTTCCCATTTCAAATTAAGGAAAAATCCCTCACTGGTATTCTACAGATGTGGAATCTAGTTAATACCATATTTCCTCAAGTTGACAAGCAAATAATAGCCATTGCACAAATCAAATCAAGATTCTTTCATGATTTATTTTATCAAAGGGAAACTATATGTATATTTTTCTCAAACCTGAAAATATTCTTTTTTGAAATGCAAAGGTATTGTATCTTATTCTTCTTACCCATGAGAGGTGAAAGGTATACTTTCCAAAGCTCTACAAATCATGGAGGTGCCTCCATCTCACTGAATAACACTTTGTCTGAAGTTTCAATGTGCAGCACTACATTCACAGTTGGCATTCCATCACAATTATTGATTAGGAGATGAAAAAATAAGAGTTAATATTATTTATTTTAGAATAATGAAAGATTCTTTAACTTGCAAAGTTCTTTATTCAGTTCATAGGCTTTCTGTTTTCCTTTTAAAGATAGTTATTATTTTAAATTTACATATACTTTGATCATATTCTTCAGTTTGCCCAAATCTTCCCAAATTCTATCCTCTCTACTCACATTACCTAAGTTACACACACACACACACACACACACACATATGTCTATGTCTGTATATGTGTATTATGTATGTAATAGATCAACAGAACATCCTGAAAAACAGAAAACAAAATAAAACTATTCTCCTCCAAAATAAACCTAACTAAACTGTAACCTAACAACAACAACAACAAAATTCAGCAAAAACAAAAGCAAAAACTCTCGAATCCCTCATATGTTGGTCAAATACTCCTGAACATGGGGCCTGTATTAGACTGTGTGTTATATTCAGTGTCACTCTATTGGAGAAAACTGATTTCCCTCTCCCAGCAGATATAAGTAAAAGTTTAGTTGTCAATATTTGCCTCAATGACTAGATTTTCATTCATTCATTTATTCATTTTAAAACTATCACAAAATAAAATATAAGATAAAACAAATCTGTCACATCTAAGTTGAGCAAGATGAATCAACAGAAGGAAAAGGTTCCAAGTGAAAATAAAAGAATTAGAGTACCACCTGTTCACACACTCAAAAGTCCCATAAGAACACTAAACTACAAGCACTGGATGTGGTTCAGAATGATACAGATCCCGGGCATGCTGCTATTGTCTCTGTGTTCATATAAGCTTTGTGAATGTAACTTTATAAACCTAGCTTTATTGGTCTTCTCCATCCATTCTGGCTCTTACATTCTTCCTACCTCCTCTTCTTCAGGATTCTCTGACATCTAAATGGGAGATTTCATCTCTCTCTCTCTCTCTCTCTCTCTCTCTCTCTCTCTCTCTCTCTCTCTCTCTCTCTTATAATATATGACTTTATTTGGTCCCACTTGCTGCCAGCGGTAGCTACTCTCATGATATCTGATTAAGGCACTAATCTGTAAGTATAGCAGAATATCATTAGGAATCATTTTATTACTACCTATTCGTTTTTAAACCACTATTATTTGCATTTTCTTTTGGTTCCTAGGTTATATAGTCTCAAGTTCTTGGTCACTCAAGCAGCTATGGTAAGGTTGAATCTCTTGGTCACAGGCTTTTGAGAATAGTCATGATTTTTTTTTCTTCAAAATGAATTATGCAAAAATTATACTAACACTATTAGTTTAAAAGCTGAATTTGGGGAAAATTTCAAATTATTTTCAGTACTTGTAACACTATTGAATAAAAAAGGTGCTTTTTTGAAATGGAAGCATTTATGCTTTTCATCTGATCTTAATAGCAAATAATGTGTCTTTCCATGAGTATTTTTTATTACAGTCTACTAGTTTAACTTCTGCAATCAGAAAAAAAAAAGTAAATGCATGTAGTAAGTGCAACAAGTAAAGACTAACCCTTACCTATACATTCAGGAGAGTTGTGCTTGGGTGGAAATTGATCCAATGAAAATGGATTTAGGGTATGGAAATTTCAAATCAAAGTACCATAAGTTACATTTCCAAACCTCATTTTTGATTTGAAATTTTCATTAGTATATATTTCATTAGTTCTTGAAAATTTTAATGTAATATAACTTGAATATCTTTACTTTTTTTCTGATTCTTACCATCACTACCTGCTTCACTCTTCCATACATTCCCATTAAAGTTGAAGAGACAGCAAAGACAACTTCTGCTCCCCTCTCCTCTTCCTGCTCCTCCTTTTCTTCCTCCTCCTCTTCCTCATTATCCTATATCAATTCTACAACAAGACACTAATCTTTGGGATAGGTCCTGACCTTTCATGTAGTTGAGCTGAAAGGAGATATAGATAGATAGATAGATAGATAGATAGATAGATAGATAGATAGATAGATAGATAGAGAGAGAGAGAAATTATACTAACACTATTAGTTTAAAAGCTGAATTTTTTTCAGTATAATTTCTCTCGAGAGAGAGAGAGAGAGAGAAAGAGAGTGGGGACAAAGACAGACAGACAGACAAAAAATAAAATACAAAAACAAAATTAACCTGTCTCAGATACCTATAGCTCCTAAGTTAATGTTGGAAACTCACTCATACCTTATACCTTCACCCTTCAATACTAATATTTAGTCTGGTTTGAGCTTGCCAAGTTCTTATGCATGCTGCTATCATTATTATTTCATATGTGCAATATACTTCATATATTCAGAAAATGGTTTCTTTATTGTCATCTACCATCTCTGGTTCTTAAAATCTCTTTCCCCCATTTTCTAGGAGAATCCCTAGATATTGAGAGGAAGATCGTGGTATCTATGACCCTTATGTTTTACACCTTAACCATTTGATAATCATGTGTTAATTTTCATTTACAAGAAAGGGAAGCTTCTCTAATGAGGGTTGACAGTTATTTGATATATGGAAACAACCAATAAGTCATTAGGAGACATTTCCTTAATATGCTCATTTATCAGAATCATGTTAATGGACCTGACACAAAAACCAATAATAACCTATCTACCCACCAAGTTTTGTCCCCTTTAACAATGTCAAGCATTGCTTCTATCTCATGGAATGAGACTTTGATCTTAATCAAGAAAGTGGCTACCTACTATCATGTTGATATCACTATTATACCAGTTAACATAATATGTCAGGCTACTTATTACTGTGGTTTAAAGAACTAGTAGTGGTGAGACTAATGATTACATTTTTATTCAAATAGCATTTATCTTACCTTGAAACACTATGGAAGTTAGCCATTGGGGTAAAACTTTCAGGTTAGTACTAGCTTAATTTCACAAGGTTCTAATACTTTTTTGTTTGTTTGTTTGTTTGTTTGTTTTGTCTTTCTCAATAGATATCAAGCTGTGGATAGAATCCAAGAATTTTGGTAGTAGGCTGTAATACGTATGAGATATTCTGAATCCTGTAGGCTTATGATTTTTAAAACCTACTTGAACAAGTGTAGTTAAATGTTTTAACCTCCCTTCTAGACCACCACTTGCCAGAGGTAGTATAAAGAAAGGTTAATAAGAAAAAGAGGAATGTGCATGAGTTTAGAAACAGTTCTTTGGGGGCAAATCCAACCTTTACTGTCAGGATGTCAGCAGTTAAGTTCACTTGAATCATCTTGATCCACTCACAGAAGAAACTGTGAGGTTCTGCCCATCAGCTTGAGTCCCTGGAAGAGGCAAGAAGCTTCTCGAACACCATCAGAATTTATTTTGTACATTTATTCTAGGAAGTCAGAACAAAAAAATCAGCAAAGAGTGGCAAGGGGAGCCAATGCCACACAGCATCATTTACTGTCTGTTGGGATCTATTTATTTATTTATTTATTTATTTATTTATTTATTTAATATTTCCTTAATTTACATTTCAAATGATATCCTGAAAATTCCCTCTACCCTTCCCCTGCCCTGCTCCCCTACCCACCCACTTTCACTTCTTGGCCCTGACGTTCCCCTGTATTGGGGCATATAAAGTTTGCAATATAAAGGGGCCTCTCTTCCCAATGATGGCTGGCCAGGCCATCTTCTGCTACATACTCAAGCATCACATGTTCCTTAAGGTGTCCACTCTAGCAAAATATCACATGTCCTTTTTCCAGGCAGCTTCCAGAAATACACAATGTGTCCGCCTCACAAAATATCCTCCCATGTGCCTGCTTTAGCAAAACCACCCTCTCATAAGACAGTTTCCAGAAAGCCACCACATAACACAACTGAAACCATAGAAACCAGAAGTTTCCACTTCAGAACCCATTTGTCAATAATTCAAAATGTACAATGCTTGGCCCTGAGGCTTTTATTTACTAGCACCAGGTGTTTAGATACACCATTCTCTCGTTATTTCATGATAACTCCATAAACTTCTTTTACATATGTATAAGTTTGAAGAATATTTTTCCAATATTATCAATTTCAAAAGTCACCTTAAGGCTCTTTCTTCTCATAAAGCTTTCAATGTCTTACTTATCAAATATGTTTGTTAATTTGACACATTGCAGTGAGTAATAGCTGTGTGCTGGCAATTGCAAAGCAGTGCATGAAGAGCTCAACAAATATTGATGTATAGATTAACAGTGAATACTTATATAGAATACAGAAATATTAGCAAAACAATTTACAGGTAGAGATGTGGCTTTCCAAAATTATTTCTTCAAATATAGTGATGTTATCAGTACTCATTTGTAGTAATCAAGAGAAAGTTTCTTAACTAAATTATATTTATCAAATACTCAAAATAAAACGAATACTGTTCCTATTTCTGTCACTAAGTTACATCCTAGTAGATTACAGGAAATAAACAGCAAGCCTTCATGGCTTTTAATTTAGATGAAGCCACAAAAAGTTTATACTAATGCTTACTGTTTAAAACACTCAAGTTTTGGAAAAGCTTCAATATGTATTTGATTTATAAGAGTATAGAAATGTTTATTATAACTAGCTTTCTCTCAATGGAAGTATGAAATTACGATTCCCTAGCTATGTGTTTCAAAAATAGTGATGATAGAATACCTTGAAATTGATGTGTAAATGACAAGATCAGTAATAATTTGCCCAATGAAATCAATGTCCATCACTAGGTTCAATATTTGTTTTGAGATACAACTGGTACAATGTATACCACATCTATTAACCTTACAAGTGTGAAATAATTTATTTTAATGTTATAATTCCAATTTTTACTTTTCTAATTTTTTATAGCAAATATGAAATTCTGAGTAGCTTAAAACAATAGAACTTCTATTGGGCACATATGTAATAGCTTTTGAAACCAAGTTTACAAATAACTACTTGGTGGAAACCAGATTTATAAAATAATTATTTGGGGTATGAACTTGCATATTTCTTCCTAGTTCCTATGTGATAATTCTAATCCTGGGTTTTTTTCACTCAAAGATTTTTCTTTTCTTTTGTTTTGTTTTGTTTTTCTAGGTATGCGGCAAATGTACCTGTGTTCTTGTTTTTTTTTTTTTTCCTATGAATTTAAATCACATAAATAGGATTCACATTTATCAGTATGAATTCATATTATTTAAATTTCATTTTCATATATTTCCAAATAAAGAACATTTGTAAGAAAGAAATGATTGTGGCTTAAAAATAAAGCAATTATTTATGAAACTTCTGAATTTATAAACTGAGTTCCTCACTCCTTGTACCAAGTTCTTTATTAGTTATGGTTCTCTAGAGTTACTGTACTTATGGAATGTCTCTCTATATTGAGGGAATTTATTATGATGACTTACAGTCTGTAGTACAACTCCCTAACAATGTTCAGCTGTAAATAGGAAGTCTAAGAATCTAGTAGTTGCTCAGTCACATGAGGCTAGTTATTTCAGCTGGTATTCTGTAGAAGTAGATTTCAACAGATGTTTTGGCAAGTAAATTAAAGCAGGCAAATAAGAACAAATATTCATTTTTCAATGACCTTATGTAGGTCTCCAGAAGAAGGTGTGGCTCAGATTAGTGTGTACTACCATGTGTTGATCTGGGTCTTGTTCTATCCTAGGCTGACCTTGAACTCCAAGATCTCTTTGCCTTATTTTCCTGGGATGAAAGGCATGTATTGTCTTGCCTGGGTCAAACCTTTTCATAGTCACTATGTGTGAGGAGCAGGTCTGGCAACCATTCCAAGATGGTGCTTGAGAAGGTTGTTAAGCCTTGTGACTAACACCTGACTTCCTTATACACCCCTGCATAGTCACGTCTGCAGTCTTGTACTGCGCAGAAGTGCTGCTATGGAGGATCAGGCCAGCTGACGTTGAGCATATTAGAGCTATGGCAAGCACCTGCGTGGCAGGATCTGAGTGGTGAGGGCACCGAGATATAAGGGCGGTCGGGGAGAGGCTCGGGGCCATTTGGAAGAAGTCAAGGATCCTGAGTAAATTGCTTTGGGAAGAACTCAGTGTCTCCTCGCTCCTTTCTGCAGGTCAGTTCAGGCAGCGACAACTATGCCTCAAGATATCAATGCTAACATCCAGATCAGAAACTTGTGTCTTCCACTCTGAAATGGATCACAGGTGAAGCCCTCAATTCTGAAGTGTATTTCATACCAGATTTAGTCAAGTTGACAACCAGGAATATCCATTACAATAATACACCACATACACAGAGTGAAAGACAAAAATCATGTGAAAGAGCAATTGCCAAAATCCAGCATCCCTTCATGATAAAAACTGTGGAGAGACTAAGGTTAAAGTGAATACACCTCATAATAATAGAAATGATTTTTCAGCAAACATACAACCAACCTCAAACTGAATGGATAGAAACTCAATGAATTTCTGTTAACTTCAGGAATGAGAAACTTTTCCCCATGCACCATTTCAATATACCTCTTCTATTCAATATAGAACTTTAAATCTTAGCTAGAGAAGTAAGACTACTGGAGGAGGTCATGGGGATATAAATGGGAAAGATAGCAGTCAAGAATAGCATTTCAACAGTGGTTCTGGTCAGCCTAGACAGCTGCATATAGGAAAGTCTGAACAAAGCCATGTCATCTCACACAAAACTCACTTCTGAATGGATCAAAGACCTCAACATAAAAATAGATAGATCTCTTTCTTCTATCATATCTTCAGTGCCTGGGATTTTCTATCTCTTTTATTGGCTGGTGATGCTTATATCTCTAGTTTCTCATCTCCTAGCTATATATTTTATTTCTAGAATTCTCTTTGTTTCCTTTGTTGTATATATTTCCATTTTGGTCTTGAATGGTTTTATTTCTTTTCAACTGTTTATTCATTTTTACCCTTGGTTTATTTTATGGATTTATTAATTTCCTCCATTTTTTTTCTATTTTTAGCTCTGTTGGAATGTTCAACAGTTGCTGTAGTAGGATAACTGGGTTCTAGCAGTTATTGACTGTGTTCTTACACTGGAGACTAGTCTTCTAGGTTTTCATTAGGGGTGTCAGTGCCTATTTCTGAGTTTGTGTTTTTTGGATGGGTGATTTGTTTCTTGGTTTCTGTTTCCTCTGTTGTCTCTGACCAGACTGGCCTGTGGCTGACCAGATATTCTCCATCATATTTTGGGGGCTGGACTTCTGATTATCAGCCTGGACTCTAGATGAATAGTCTCTGTCTCTGTCTGAGTTTCATTCTTGGACAAGGCAGGGACAAGGCAAGGGGCAATTGGGGTAAAATGAGGAATACCATGAGAAACTGGGAAGAATCTGCAAGTAGGTGGCCTTCCTTGAATTTAGGTTGTCTGTTGTGGCCTCTGGAGAAACAAAGGGCCTTATTCTAAACTGGGTGATGAGATACAATGACAAAAATGGAGGGACATTTGTAAGTATGTGAGCAGACACTGAAAGAGTATAAGGGTAGTCCATGGGCAGATGGGAGTTTTAAATGGAGTTTTTGTAGTCTTCATGGTCTCTGGTGGAGCATAGGATTTCTTTAGAAATGGTAGGCTGGTATAAGGTGATGAAGAAGCATTGAGGGTTAGAAGGTAGTCCAGGTGGGTGCTGAGAGAGTTGGGGTGGTCTGCAGGCAGAGGCCTACCTGGAATTCTGGCAGCTGGAGTGTCTTCTGGTTAAGCAGAATGTATTCACTGGTGTTGTAGCTTATATTTATTCTTTAGATACTGGCTTCCTTCCTATGGAAAGAGAGCATGCATTTGGATGGGACACTAGTAGAGATTTTATTGAGGATTTTTGTTGGGTTTGAAGACAAGTACAATGTATTTTATGGGGGAAAATTATTTACAACAACAACAACAACAACAACAAAAATGGCGGAGAGGGGAGAATCCTAAACTTTGAATCTAAATAGATAGAACTAGAAAAGAACATATTCAATGAGATAACCCAGACTCAGAAATTTAAAAATCTTATATTTTCTTCCATTGAAATTTCTAAGCTCCAAATCTTCGCATGTGAATATATATTCTTTTGTAACTGAAAAAATTAGGCAATTGAAAAGGAGTTATTACATCATATGTAGTATGTGAGCAAAATTCAAGACAGTAAAAGTGACCTAATGTGAAAAATGAAGGTTGTTTTTTAAAGAGAGATGGAAAATAAAGATAGATAAACAAAGAAGGTAAAATAACAGTAAGAAATCTAAAGAAAAAAAGTAAACATCTACCAAAAATGAATGAATGAATAAATAAATAAATAAATAAATAAATAAATAAATACTACACATAGGTATATGTATAGACAAACATAATTTAAATATACTTTCTAATTGAGGCTGAAATTGTTCTCTCAAAATACTTAAGGCTAAGGAAACCACCATCATGAGATATATGAGGGCCTCTTTTGAGTTGTTGGTTGGGGTTATTCATGAGATGCCTAAACTTTACAGCCTATTTCTATTGTCCTTTCTTGCCTTCCAGATGTGGAAGGCAAGTCCCCGTTTGCTAAAGAGACAATCTATTTCAGACACAAAGTTTCTCCTTAGGTTTGACACCAATGAACCACCAACATGACTTGAAAACCTAAGGGTACAGTAGTGGTCACATACCTTGGCAGTAACCAACAATTCTTGGACTTAAAATCCACTTAATATGAAAGAAATCATACCTGATGAAGGGCCTAGTTTGAAGGATCTAAATTAACATTACAAATTGCATTTTGCTTTCAGACTCTATTTTATGATTATCTTGCCCTCTAAATGGACTCAGCTCTGGAAAAACCACAACTTGTTCCAGGAGCCATGTCACCCTGGAAACAATCAAAATTCCCCTGGGATAATAGCCACTCCACTCCTAACAACAACCAATTACTTCTTAATGGGAAAATACCTAATATCTAAAGTAGAGTGAAATCATTACTAGTCAATAGAAGCACACCAAGCAAATATCAACCAATCATGTATCTGCTATGATGGAAAGTCCCTCACCCTGCTATCATGACCAATAGGCAAGGTTTGTACTAGCTCAGGACCTTCCACACCTTCCAATGTGTTGGAGAGGCTGAAGGGTCCAAGCTCCAACTTGAATAAAGACTCTTTGCTTTTACATATGGATTGACTCCTGTAGGTCACTCGTCCTCTGTGAGGACCTGGCCATAATATCATAATGGAAACTAAACAGGCAAATAAAGCCATGTATCACAGAGGAGAACCTACAACTATTACCCTACAAAACCAGCTTATTTCCTATCTATATGCCAAATATTTGTCCTTTTATAAGTAGACAATCGTAGTCCTTATTCCTCATCAAGGACACTTCTCTTTACAACTGACAGAGAAAAATAAAGAAAATTAAAACCGATCAAAATGCAGAGTTGTGAGTACAGTCCCAGTCGATACAAGTATAAATTGATCCCCTTTCCAAAGGGTCAGTGAAGACTGCCCGAGTGAGGGTGGAAACAATATAAAAGACAGGGGTACAGAAATTTGCTGAAAGTGTCTTTGTAGGAATTTCAAAAGCTTCACCCGTATAATATCACCAATAAGATTGCTTAAACAAGAATGGAATGTGGACAACAACCAACGTTCCAAAGTGGGTGCAGAAATACCATGAATTCTCAATTCTATTCAAAACATGATAGGCCATTAAGGAATGGTGAGAGTTGGAGAATGTCTTCTCTGTGGAACATCAGAAAGTTTGGTTATCTAATAGCAAATTGTCAACCTGGAAGAGAATACAAGCAACACGATATAGAATTGGATTTTTAAACACATGTACATGTATGTATGTACAGCAATTAATGGAACAAGAGGTCACAAATTTGAAAGAGATCAAGTAGGGGTATATGAGAGAATATGGAGTAAAGCAAGATATGGATGGAAGAAATTATGCAATTATTTTCTCAAAATACTGAAATAAAAAATAAATGTCGCCTGGCGGTGGTGGTACACACCTTTAATCCCAGCACTTGGGATGCAGAGGCAAGCGGATTTCTGAGTTCGAGGCCAGCCTGGTCTACAGAGTGAGTTCCAGGATAGCCAGGGCTACACAGAGAAACCCTGTCTCGGGAAAAAAAAAAAAAAAAAAAGGCAACTCACTACAAGTTTTCCACAGGTTAATCTTGTGGAGGTGTTTTTGTTTTCTTTTCTTTTGTTTTTCTTGAGATTCTCTCAATGCATCTCTGGTTTATATTAAGTTCTTGTGAAACTAGACAGGACAATTATTATTTGATATATTGTAAGAAAGTCAGCAATAGAAAATATAATCTTGATTTAAATATTGTTTCACTATTGTAAGTACATTAGATGTCAGAGTGAAAATTGTGGCTGCTCTTAACAACATAGTTTGATGGACTAAATTGGAACCTAATCTAAACAGATGCTGGGACTTCATAACTGAGTGCTTGGTCAGGAGCTTACTCTACCTATCCATAAATGTGATCAGTGAAGAAAATGAGATATTTCATTAACAATGATAGAATTTTCATAATGTTTGTTTTCTCCAAGATTGGGCAAAACACTAGAGTCTCAGTTCTGAAGAAGATATGAACCCAAGCATAGCCAACGCTCTTCACTGAGAAGAACATGGACCCATTGATAAAATCAGGATCATTAATGAAAAATTACATGGATTGGTGTTGAGCATTTGAAATGTCTGTTTTACATTACCCTTTGGTGTAGCATATGTGCTTTAACCCAGCAAACTTCCTTGGCCTTCATTTGCTTTTGAAAATGAGAATTTCTTGTTTTTGTACTCTGTGAATATTATGGTTGTGTGCCACGTTTGAAAGATAAGAATGTGGTATGGTTCCTATAGTGAAAAGAAATTTTATATAGCTAATTTCTAATGACAAGACAGACATGGTATTTCAGAAAACAATTATTAAAAGTCATATTCAAATATTAGTTTTAAAACCTAACACAGGTTTTTGATAATTTTCAAATAAAGCATTAAGTAACTTCCCAGGATATCTTCATAATCTATTTAGAAAGGAAATGATAACAACTTTTAGTGGCAGGAGCCTGTATTTTGACATTTTCCATAATCTTCACTATTATATCATCACACACTTTTTATAAGTCACAAATGTAAAATATATATTTGTGGAGTTCTTATAGCATAAGAAAAGAACAATAACTTTCTTCTCATAAATTGGCCAATCTTCTAACTGGAAAGTGCCTTTCCCTTGTATACCAATAGAAAGAATTCCTTTTATAAGGGAAATTCTAAATATGCATAAAAATTATGCATGTGATGGAATTTTAAACATCACTTTAAAATTATGTGAATATATACCCTTGCTTAAGTACAAAACTATTACACCAAATTATGCATCATTTAGGATACTAAATAAAATAAAATGAAACTATTCTACTGGAAAGGGAAAGTGCAGCTAGGGACAGTTTGAATACCTAGAAAATCAATATCTGCTTTACTCTGTGATTACTGCCAAATGATTGAAATATCAGACAAGCAGTAAGCCAAAGTCTTTACTGTGCAAACAGCTAGTTTCTCACTGTAAATCTCTTCTCAGTACCACTGGACCTCAGGTTGTAATTACCTAAAACTTTTAAATGCACTACGTTTTTCCTAGAAGAGTCTGTCAGAGTAGCCATTCAAGGGAAGAAATTGTTCTAAAAATACTGCAGTTGATGGTTCATAGTCGGCAAGAAAGAAAGAACTATTTAATGGTAAATTGATATGGGTAATTCTGAAGGGCTTTTATTCACAGTATCTAACAACTGCAACTCAAGTCACCTGGAGCACTTCATGCACAGCGTGAAGTAACTTGTAAGTAGTCAGCTTCATTCTTCCCCCTGATCATCCAGGATGGTGTTCTCCTAATTCATGTCTGAAAGTTTAAACATATCTTCTTCTTCCCAACAAACATTCAGGTGTATGGAAATGTATCCGCTCAGTAGTGACCTCAAGTGCAACTCAAATCTGTCGCTGTGTTTATGAATGACAGAGAACTAAACAAGATAAGCAGAGTAATAAGATTACATGACAACTGGTAAATGCCAGAATTGAAATGTGAGATGATTTTTTCCCCCAAAGCAAGGAAGACTAGCGAAAGTAGCACATGTCAAGTACTTAGTGTATGACAAGGAATCTAAAGACATGCTCCAGTTTTCTCACGTTCAACACTCAAGCAATTGTAGAAAGTAAGGGCTTGTTCTGAGGGGAAATACAATCACATCAATAGATGCTGACTGATTCACATGCCCATCACCTTGGGAAAAAGATATTTGTTCATTATTTATTTTGCCTAATGAATAAAAGTTGTTCAGACTGAGAAATAATGACATAGCTTACACCAAAAGGTACAATAATGTAAAGAGTATACATGAAATATCAAAAAGATGCCAAATATACAATTATGAGTTACAATGACGGATATATAATAAATAAATATTTATAATATATTTATAGCAAACAAATGAATTTTCTGCATCACTTATATAAAAGGAGCTCGGTAATTCAGTAGATGGATAGATATGTACCTAGCTTCAGCATAACAAGAGCTAAATTTATTATCAAAATAAGCTGCATCACTGACACATAGCACACCAATTATAAATAAGAGCAATCTTTCAATAAATGAAATAAATATCATACAATAAATAAAATAAATCTTCCAAATAAAGACACAATAATTCAGACCAGTGAACTAATTTTATTAGATATAGTGTTATTTACTTAACATGTGTTTTAATAAAATATGAATGCTATTCTATGTTAATTATACAACACATCTGAAATATATTAGTAGCATTTTTCTATTTGCTATTTTATTATTATTTTCACTATTAATTTTAATTTACTATTTTATTTTATTATTGCATTCATATTTTGTAAAATTTCTATGTTTGTATCTCTAAACTGAAATTTGCAGGTAATTTGTGCATGTTTAAGGTGGTGACCCTTTTATTTATTATCAGTCTTTCCCTTCTAAAATCTACATGTACCTGAATTCATGTGTAGAATTATTTATACATGAGAAATGTTTATCAAGGGTACTGAAGAGAAGGCACATTTCCTTAAAGAAACAGAAAGGTATTTACTCTGTGCTGTGGAATCCACAGGGCATATTGCAAAATTAATGCACAAAGGGTAATTATGGAATGAAGAGTGTAATATTATTATTTAACATTTATTCCTTATAAATCATACTCTGCCATATTTTTGTTAGATTAATCTATAGAGTAACATAGTTTATTTCTATGCATATACATATATACATACAGCAATTTCAAATTGATGTAGCTTAAAGGACTGTATCATATTCAAATGCAATAAAACAAAAACATAACATACTTTCAATATCAAACCATATTAATATTTAAATTTTTCTACTTAATTTTAATGGCTATGGAAATATTATGTCTATTTATTTATATTAATATTATATTAATATTATGTCTAAGTGAGACATTTAAATTAAAATACATATTTATTAGTGAGTTGAAGATCAGACTGGGACAATTCACAATTCAAACACCACTGCTTAATGACATACTATCACATAAGCTTCCACTCACCAGGGAACTTGTGTATATTACTATTAATTCTTTGAGAATTAAGGACAATGTATTTTCATTATGTTCACCACCCTACTAGCTCTTCTCAGAAGTGTCCATACCCATCCAACTCTATTAACCAGTGAGTCCAATTTGTACTACCTGGTTACTCTTGGGTGTGTATGTAGCCATCCACGTGAACATGTGAAGTCCCATGAGAAACACCCTTAAATGAAACTGACTTTCCATGTATGAGAGGTTATAAGTTGCCTATAGCTCCAGAGATAGCAGTAAGACATCATGTCTGCTTTCTGCTTCATGGTGAGATTTTTTTTCTGGCTTAGAGCATTGCATAATGGTAAAATCTCAATGCATTAATATGTCAAACTGCTCTGTTGAGTCTGAAAATACTGATGTTTTGAAATTTCTACAATTTATAACTAATAATGTTCTACTACATCCCTCTGTTCTGAATGATCCCTGGAATTTGGGAGGATGTTGTATGATATAGATGCTTCATTTAGGAATTAACTTTCTGCAGTCTAGTCTCTACACTTGACTAATTGTCTATTTCTCTGTTCATTTCATCTATTGTATAAAAGCCTTCTTTTCTGCACTTGTGAATTTACTAATTTTAGATATAGTGATAAATTGTTAGGCGTCAATTAAAACCTATATCCTGTTTAGCAAGATAACAGTGGTAGATTCTCCTCTATGGCATATAAGGTCAAATGGCCTAAAGATATGTGTTTGACCCTGATTACAGTGACAGGTATAGTTTTCATATTGTATAATGGCCCTTAATTAAAACCAGTAAGTGATGGGTTACTATAATGAAACTTATGCTATTATTATGCCAATTGACATACTTGTACAAACTACTATTGTACCTACAGTTTCAGAGTTGATTAAGGCCCAGTAGTTTTATCCATGATCTATGGGAAACCTTTCCATCTTCTGTTGATTTCTTTCTTCAGAAACCTGAAGTTATTGTTATACAGATATTTCACTTGCTTGATTAAAGAATACCAAGATGTTTTATATTATTTGTGAGTATACTGAATGGTGTACTTTCCATAGGTTTTTTTCTTTCCTCAGAGTGTTTATAATTTGAGTAGAGGAAGGGTACTGATTTGTTTGCGTTAATTTTACATCGGGCCACTTTACTGAAGTTGATTATCAGATGTTGGAGTTCTCAGTTGGATTTTTTGGGAAGCTAGTTCTTTGAGAAAAATCAACAAAGTAGTATATAAACCCTTAGCTAGACTAACCAGATAGGAGGGAGACTGTATCCAGATTGACAAAATCAGAATAGAAATGGGAGGCATATCAATAGAAACTGAAGGAAAAAAAAAAAAAAAAAAAAAAAAAAACAAAAAAAAAAAAAAAAAAATAAAAAAAAAAAAAAAAAAAAAAAAAAAAAAAAAAAAAAAAAAAAAAAAAAAAAAAAAAAAAAAAAAAAAAAAAAAAAAAAAAACTCACCAGATCCTACTGCAAAAGCCTGTACTCAACACAACTGAAAAATCTAGGTGAAATGGATGATTTCCTAGACAGATACCAGGTAGCAAAGTTAAATCGTGTTCAAATAAACCTTCTAAACAGTCCCACAATCTCTATAGAAATAGAAGCAATCACTAAATCTCCCAAACAAAACAAAACAAAACAAAACAAAGCAAACAAAACCCACTCAAGACCAGATGATTTAAGAGCAGAATTCTATTAGACTTTCAAAGAAGACTTAATTAATATCAATACATCTCAAACTATTTCACAAAATTGAAACAGAAGGAACACTACCAAATATGTATTCTTGAAGCCACAGTTACACTGAAATCTAAAGCAGACAAAGACCTATCAAAGAAAGAGAAATTCAGATCAATTTCTCTTAAAAATATTGATGCAAAATTCTTAAAATTTTCACAAACCATTAACCAACATCAAACTAATTGGAGTAAACTTGAAGCAATCCCACTAAAATCAGGAACTAGACAAGGCCACTCTCCCACTATGTATTCAATATAGTACACAAAGTATTAGCAAGAGCAATTAGGCAATAAAAGATCAAAGGGGTCCAACTTGGAAAGGAGTAAGTCAAGATATCACTATTTATGGATCATATGATAGTATACATAAAGGGCCCCAGTAGTAAAAATAGAATTTTTCCACAATGTGAAACTAGGCAGACAATTATAAGCTCAAGTTCATCATCTTCTACTTCTCCAGGTTATACATTTTTCAGTCATTGCATCTTATTGCAGAGATCTATCGAGTACCAATACATGCAAATTATGGAGTTCTATGAAATCACCTTGGTCAACCACTCCCAAGGAGGAAAAATATTCTTGGCACTGAATTTTAAATTTGTCATGTGCAGTGTGTACTATGAACATTGATGCCACATTATAGGCTGAGTGCATTTCTCTCCCCCTCTCATCTCTCTCTCTCTCTCTCTCTCTCTCTCTATATATATATATATATATATATATATGTTTAATATATTTAATATATTTATATATATACACATATATGTATATCTATGAATATATATAATCATTGATATGCATATATATAAAACTTTTGTATAGTAAATGTAGATATGTAGATATACATTGTATAGTAGATACAAAGAGATAAATAGATGATAAATTGATTAGTTTATATAGGACTTTTAAAAATATTTTAAAACATCAAACTATTAATTCCACAAATATTTATAAAGACTTTTACATATGGCTTCAATATAACTTTTTCTTTCTTTCTTTTTTACTTTATTTTTATTGGATATTTTCTTTATTTACATTAAATTTTTGTATTAATTTCACCCTCTGCCTCCCTCTGTTTGTCTGTCTCTCTCTGTTTGTGTGTCTCTTTCTTTCTTTCTTTTGTTTGTTTATTTCTTTCTTTCTCTGTCTTCTCTCTATCTCTTTCTGTGTGTGTGTGCATATTGCTTACATTTTATTATTGAAACACACAAAATCAAAATCAGGCAGAAACATTAATTCATTCATTTAGTAAAGTATATCTAGATTCTAAATAAAGAATTCCAATGTCTTCCCATTGTGAAGTCATAATTCATCACTCTTCTATCATACTAATCTGTATGAATAACCAGAATAACTTTATTCTCTAGTTTAGAATAATTTTAGAGTTGTGTCTACTAGATACAAATAATTACATTCTTTGACATTCAAAGGAAGTCAGTCTCTTAGCCTCACTTTTAATCATGAGAGTAAACTCATACATGACATAAACTCTCAATCCTCCAGTAATTTAGGTCATTGTTTTTGTACTGAATGCACCCTGCAGAGTGCCCTCATGTATCACCTTATTAGGACTCAGTAAACAGGCAAAACTGAAAAGATAAAATGCATATTAAATATTCTTTTTTAAGACGTGTATTAGTATTCCCTCTACTTTTTAAAGGAAAGTCATTGTAACAAAATATTACACTTATAATATGCCGGTGAGCCTTAACTATAATCTCAATTTCAATCAGGCTAAGTGCAAGTTCAGTGGGTGGTTTAGAATGACTCATTATAGCTATCACATTAATATGAAGGTGGTACACTAAGTCACTACAGTGTCAATAACTCCTAGCTTTGGAAATACTCATATGTATGGTCTAATTTAATATGGTCAAAGGTAAATTGATCTGGTTTCCTATATCAAAATTTCACAACCCTTTGACCATTAAAGAGACAGAATTTCTAATCTCAGCATCTACAAAATAATTTTAGGAAGAGTAAGCAAAAGTTTAGATAAAAACCTCTTTGATATCAAATTTATCAACATTATTCAAACATACAAATTACTTAAATTTTAACCCTTTTCAATCTAAAATTACCAAAAAGACAGATTCCATTTAAATCTAAAAATAATTCTTGTACCTTAGAAACATAAAAATTCATGAATATTTATTAAATATATATGCTCATACACAGAAATGTCTAGAATATGAAGATTTATGACAAATGATTTTAGAATATTTTTCTTTTCTCTGCATATTTTCAAATCACAGAAGATATTAATGTGACATTGTTACTATAATGGAAAAAACAATTGGATTATAATATTTGATACATAATACATATTTTATTTGAGATGGAAATCTTATCTTATTGGTTATTTTGTATAGAGTTTTAAAAAAATATTTATAAACATCAACCTATCAACATGATGCAGATGAACAGTATTTGCTATTTAATGTATTTTCATCTCTACACACTAACACTAAAAGTATTGACATTACAAAATGAAGGTAATTTTTAAATTTAAGCTTCTGTATTTGCTAATGTAAGTATAAAAATGGCTGAAGATTAATATTTAAAAAATAAACTTATTTGGAGAAGTACAAGGATAACGATGGACCAGAGACTGAGGGAATGGCCAACCAATAACATGCTGAACTAGAAACTCATCCCATAGACAAGCAGCATTCCTTGACATTATTAATGATACTCTGTTATACTTTCAAACAGGACCCTAAAATAACTATCTCCTGAGAGGCTCCACTCAGCAGCTGACCAAAACAGATTCAGAGACCCACAGTAAATCATTACAAGGAGCTGGGAGTGTCTTTGAGAAGAGTTGGGGAAAGGATTGAAGGACTCAGAGGTGATAGAGACTCCCCAAGAAGATCAAAAGAGTCAACTAATCTGGACCCCTGGGGTCTCCCAGAAATGTAACCACCAACCAAAGAGCATACAGGAGCTGGTCCTAGGCCCCTGCACCTATTTAGCAAAAGTGTAGCTTGCTCTTCATGCATGTTCCCCAACAGACTACAGTAGGAGGAAAAAGAGGGTTACAACAGCAGACAAAAGAGACAGACACAACCTTTCTCTCACTGTTGAAAAATCCCTCAAAAACACCAAAATAACAAGTCATAACAGATATGTAGCAGGCCTAACGCAAAAACTATTCTTGAGCCGGGCGTCATGGCGCATGCCTTTAATCCCAGCACTCGGGAGGCAGAGGCAGGCGGATTTCTGAGTTCTGGGCCAGCCTGGTCTACAGAGTGAGTTCCAGGACAGCCAGGGCTATACAGAGAAACCCTGTCTCAAAAACCAAAAAAAGAAAAAAAACTATTCTGACTCCGTGATTGCAGCTTCAGCATCTGCGAGCCCCTATGGAACCTATTTAATTGAAGTGGGCCATGTTCTTCTGTTACACTCCACAACTCTGTCTCTGATGTCTCTTCTTATCTTTGTTCCACAGGATTCTCCTAGTACCAAGGGGGTGACCAGTTAGAAAACAAATTGGGCTTTCTTCCCAGTGTTTCGCTGAGGCTTTTATATCTGCTTCTATCAGCTGCCAGTCATAGAATCTTTGATGACAACGTGCCTAGGAGCTTATCTATGAGCATACATGGATGCCACTAGGAAACATTATATTATTTTTTTTTTCTATCATAGTTCTCTGGGATATCCATTCTTGGTTCTTCCAGGCAGTGAAAAAAGTCCTCCTTCTCATGGTGTGGGCCTCAAATTAGACAAATAATTGATTGGCTGTTCTTCCAAGGTCTGTACTTCCTTTGGTCCAATGTATTTTACAGGTGGGATGGATTGTATGTCAAAGGTTTTGTGGCTGGTTTGCAGTTCCAGTCCCACCTCTGGAAGCTTTGCTTGGTTAAGGAGTATAGCTGATTCAGACTTCAAATCCTCCCCTTACTAGCAATCCTCTTTTGGGTGACTCTCATAGAATCCTTACAGTTTCTACTGGACTGATTTTCTACAACTGAAGCTCTCTAGTCCCAATTATCTCTCCTAGTATTCTTTCCCTCCATTACTACCGCACCCGACCTTTCCTATTTCCATCCCCACTGGCATACCAGTCCATCCAAAAATCAATTATATTTCCTCTTCCTAGGAAGACACATCCTTCCTATTTAGAATCTTTATTTTAACATAGCATTTTTAGGTCTGTAGATTATACCATGACTATGTTTTACTTTGCACCTAATATCCACTTGAAAGTGGGTACAAACCATGGTTGTATTTCTGGGTCTAGGTTATTCCACTCAGGATAATTTTTACTAGTTCCACCCAATTTCTGCAAATTTCATGATACAATTTAGTTTAAAAGCAGTATAACACACCATTGTGTAAATATACCATATCTTTATGCACTCATCTGGTGATGGACACATAGGTTGTCTCCAGGCTTTGTTATTACGAATGAAGCCACTATGGGAATACTTTGCTAACTGACTTTGTATTAGTATAAAGAATGCTTTGGCTATATGTCCAAGAATGGCATAGCTTGTTTTGGAGGTATATTAAGTCCCAGTTCTGAAAAACTGCCATATTGACTTTTATAGTGGTCACATAAGTTTTCATTCTCATCAGCAATAGAGGAATGTTTCCTTTGCTTTACATCCTAACCAGAATGAGATGTCATTGTTATTTATCTTAGCCATTCTGGCGAGTATGAGATGGGACTCAAAATAGTTTTAGTTTACATTCCCCCAATGGCTAAGGATGCTAAATATTTTTAAGGTACTTCTTACCAGTTCCTGATTTTTTGATAATTACATAACACCCTTTTATTTTACAGATGACAATACTTGGCCCAAATAAATGAGCTGGTACTTTGAAGATGGTCTCATTTGTAGGGAAGTCAGGGCTGCATGTGAATGTCCTTCCTGTGTAACACTGATGATAAAGACACAATATGTAACTGAAAGAATGCAAAGCCAAATTCTGGGCTCAAGTACCAACTCTTCTACTGTCCAATGCTAAACAGAAAAGAAAATCTACACATTTATTCATGTGTGTACTTAGTGTGCTAGGGATCGAATCTAGGACTGCATAAATACATACATGATACATAAGCATTGTCACTTAGCCATGTACCTTGGCCCAAGTATGCAATGAACCAGCCTTGGATTGGAGAGGGGTTCTAAATATATTGTTTCCAGAATTCTCCCTGTTTAGGTTTTCTTTATTTTTTTTTTTTCTATTTGTTCTGGACTTTGTCAATTTAGTAATTTCTTTCAACTCTATGTTGGTATTTTTTTTCTTTAAAGGATGAATTAATCATTTTCATGACATTTGATTTAAGTTCTTTTTCTTTTCTTTTCTTTCTTTTTTTTGATTTTTTTATTAGATATTTTCTTTATTTACATTTCAAATGCTATCGCAAAAGTTCCTTATACCCTCCCCCCCGCCCTGCTCCACTACCCTTCCACTCCCACTTCTTGGCGATGGCATTCCCCTGTACTGGGGCATATAAAGTTTGTGAGACCAAGGGGCCTCTCTTTCCAGTGATGGCCGACTAGGTTTTAAGTTCTTTTTCTTGTGTTTCTGCTACACTGAAACATGCAGGGCTTGCTCTAATGGGATATCTGGGTTCAGATTGTGATATATTGTGTTACATGTTGTTGATTTTATTTATACACATACACACACATGCAACATCTCTAGATCTTTCTTAGTGAAAGGTAGACAGGTTGGTTTGCCTATATAATTCATGGTCCTTTATTAGGATTAAATTATACTGCTTTTAAATTTGTTTCACGAATTGATTATTGAAAAAAAAGCACAAATGAAGAAACATGAATTTAGCTTCCAAAGTAGAATGTACTATTTAATTTGTAAGCAAAAAAGATGATGTAGGATAAAGAAAACAAAGAAATCTGAAATTTCCACATTTTATGTTAAGTTATCTCAAATGTCCATTGTGTGTTTGATTTGTTTTATTATTTCAGAATCATTAAAAAGAACTAGCTAAAATACAAAATAAATTTATAGACAAACTCTGTATGATATGCACTGACCATTGCTTTTAATTATTAAGATGAATAGAACCAGTCTTTCATATTGGCAGATTAATAACCACAGATGCATCTGACCAAAGTTAAAAAAAGAAGAAGAAAACAAATTTAATCTCTGTTGAACATTCATTGCCTTCCCCAGTGCCAATTTTAAAATCAATATCTGACAGATACCATTTACATAACAACTACTTTGAATTTATTACTCCAAACACCTAGATGTGGGAAGATATGTGTACCTAATTGCTATACTTTTTGGATATAAACATCCATAAAATACAGCATCTAATGATTCCTTGATCAGATGTCTTGCAAACACTGGAAACACTATGAAATAAATAGGATCAGTATACATAAATCCAAAATCTTATCTTTTACCATAGTGCAAATCATAGAAAGACTAATTCAACTCAAAATAAAAAAGAGTTGAAGCAATTTTTTGAGCACATGGACTATAAATAAAAATATTAAAGAGTACTAATAACATCTTACATGTTTCTATCTTCTCACAATAATCCAAAATAAGTAAAAGATTTTTTACAGAGAATTACAATATCATACAATTTTAAAAATAAATTATGGCAATATTCATATTTTCTAAATTTCATCCTTTCAAGGAGAAACTACAAGTATTGTAGATTTAAGTTACTTATTCATAATGATTAATTAAATATTCCTGAAAAGTGTGAATTGAACAAAGACAAAACTACATATTCACTTAACTGTTATATGCAAACATCAAATTAGTGTAACTTTCATTAATTGGTTGATTGGTTGATCAATTGTGCATGTGTAGCTCTGTATACACATAATATCTTTATTTATACTTGTGTGCACAAATTCATCATTGTGTACAATTGGATGTCTGAGGACAACTTGAGGGAGGAAGTTATTTTCTTTATCTATGTATGTTCCAGGAAATGTATTCTGATTTTCAGGTTGGGTAGCAAGCACATTTACCCATTAAGCCATCTTCCTATTCTACATGGTGTGATTTTGATTTGTATTGTTAGGTAATTGATTATTTATATTTCTGAAATTTACATGATCAAAAATATTATCATTACACATTCAAACTATTTTCCTTGTATGAAATGTAAGAGCAATAACTAATATTTGACCCATGAAAGATTTTATCCATTATGCTATATATATATTGATCCCACCTTCTGGTCAATCTTTCTTCCAATGTTCTTCAGGTACCTCCTATAATATAACCTTTCCAACATCATGTCTTGTTTTTTTGTTTTGTTTTGTTTTGTTTTTGTTTTTTAAACTCACTGGATACAAATTGATACCCTTTTCTGCAAACTGTGCTTTTACCTACTGTGGAATGGCTATCCATCCGTGTATAAGAAAAAATGATATGACTCCTCCTCCCACAAAACACATCAGTTTAAAATAATGTCTCTGCTAGGACTGGAACCTCAAGAATCCTTCCTTTCTTAATTTTTGAACTGATCTAGTGAAAGTTTCATGAATCTAGCCACAACTGATGGGAATTCATGTGTACATCCATTATGTCACTTCTGCAGGGCAGTATTTTATGTCACTCCTCCAAGTCCTTTGACTCCTGCAAGTTTTTCTGTCATTTCTCCCATGATGCTTCCTGATAATGTGTGTGTGTGTGTGTGTGTGTGTGTGTGTGTGTGTGTTTGTGTGTGTATGCGTGTATGTATGTATGTATGTATGTATGTATGTATGTATGTATGTATGATGTATGTATGATGTATGTATTCAGATTTCTCACTTATGGCTAACCACTCCTGTTTAGTTACTCTAAGCACTTTGAATGGATCTCTGCATTAAGAGCCAAGTAACTAAATATAGACACACATGATGGCACTTGATTTGGATCTCAACATTTGGGAGGCAAAGACAGGCAACCTCGATGCATTTGGTGCCAACAAGGTATATGCAGCAATTTCCATGCCAGCCAGAGCTACACACTTATATAGTAAGAACCTATTAGACTCTCTCTCTCTCTCTCTCTCTCTCTCTCTCTCTCTCTCTCTCTCTCTCTCTCTTTCTCTCATGCACATGCATACACACACAGAGAGAACTGAAACTAAATATTAAAACAAAAACAATAACGAGAAAAGAAAAAAGAATAAAGTTGTCAAAAGAAGAAATATCAATGTCTAGTGAACAGTATAATATTTTTAACTACATGAGAGGGTATGAAAAGTACAAATTAAAAGCATTTTTCCATTTTATATCACATTTGTGTAAAAAAAAAAAGTGACCATAACAAATGTCAAATATTTTCATGAATATAAAAAGAGAAAAACAATTCTATAATGTGGTTCATAGTGAAAACTAATGAAGCCACTTTGGAAATCAGTTTAGAAAGTTTATTTTAAAAAGCTAAATGAAAATGTAAATCTAAATATAGAGTTATATTATGACCCAGCTATAATTTTCATTGTTTTCCCAATGGATTTTCTACTTTATTAAAGAGATAATTGTCTATCTATTTTCATTACTGATTTTTGTTTGTTTGTTTGTTTTTCGAGGCAGGGTTTCTGTGTATAGCTCTGGCTGTCCTGGAACTCACTTTGTAGACCAGGCTGGCCTCGAACTCAGAAATATGCCTGCCTCTGCCTCCAGAGGATTATATTACTGCTTTATTGATAACAGCTAATAACTTAAGTAAAGATAGCTATCAATCAACTAAATAAATACAGTAAAATGTTGTATACATATACGTACATACAAACATACAAACACAATATGCATACACTCATTTATATATAAATATATATAATTAATACTCAGCAATAAGAAAACTTAAATTATAAGGCTTGAAAATAAATGTATGGAATGGAGAAGATTATACTGAATGATGTCACCCAAAGGCAAATTTCTCCTTCATATGTGTGCCAAAATTTAGAACTTCATTTTGTTTAAAACAGAGTGTATGTATATATATATACATATATATATATATATATATATATATATTTCTAGGAATATGAAAAAGCGAAGAGTAGAATAAAAGTGAAAATAAAGCAAAAGTAAATATAAGGTGTAGAAAGGTTTAAACATATAATGGACAGTTGCTCCTGGGGAAAGGGGAGAATAGTAGCAGTCCACCAAGACAATAAGTGCATGAAGAATTAGTTGTGAACCTGTGAATTTATCACCTGTACTGGCTAGGTTTGTGTCAACTTGACACAGCTGGGGTTATCACAGAGAAAGGAGCTTCAGTTGGGAAAATGCCTCCATGAGATCTAGCTGTGAGGCATTTTCTCAATTAGTGATCAAGGGCCCCTTGGGGGTGGGACCATCTCTGGGCTGGCAGTCTTGGGTTCTATAAGAGAGCAGGCTGAGCAAGCCAGGGGAAGCAAGCCAGTAAAGAACATCCCTCCATGGCTTCTGCATCAGCTCCTGCTTGAGTTCCAGTCCTGACTTCCTTTGGTGATGAACAGCAGTATGGAAGTGTAAGCCGAATAAACCCTTTCCTCCCCAACTTGCTTCTTGGTCATGATGTTTGTGCAGGAATAGAAACCCTGACTAAGACATCACCCAATTTAAAAGAAAAATCCAGTAGGAAGTGAAGGAATAGTAGAACACAAATAATATGTAAGAAGTGTGGAAGGCACTGGGTATAGAAATTGTAGATGTGCATGGGCCCACATTTTTATAGGAAAAAGGATTTGTAAAGGATATGTTAATGAAAAATAAGGGTGTATGATATACCCCCAGAGCTCCTGTCTCTAGCTGCATATGTAGGAGAAAATGGTCTATTCAGCCATTATTGGGAAGAGAGGCCCCTTTGTCTAGCAAACTTTATATGCCCCAGTACAGGGGCACTCCAAGGACAAGAAGTGGGAGTGGGTGGGTAGGGGAGCAGGGCAGGGGGAAGATATAGGGAACTTTTGGGATAGCATTTGAAATGCAAATGAAGAAAGTACCTAATTCAAAAATTGGAGAAAGAAAAAAAAAGAAGCCCCATAAAATTTTAATTTGCACATTACTTCTTCTTTAAAAGCAACCTAAGATATAAACAATTGCATTCCCACATGGTTCTCAGTCCAATGGTTGGCTGAGAGCATCCACCTCTGAATTTGTCAATCACTGGCAAAGCCTCTCAGGAAACAGCTACATCAGGCTCCTGTCAGCAAGCACTTGTTTGCATCCAAAATAGTGCTTGGGTTTGGTAACTCTGTTTGTGATGGGTCCCCAAGTGGGGCAGATGGTTGTTATTTAATTCTTCAGTATGTAGTCAAATATATTCAGAAACACACATTTGCTTTTTTCTGTAACTTTTTATTTCCATTCAGGTGTCAGTGTCATATTAAGGAAATACTTCTGTTTCAAATAGGAGAAGACTGAATAGTGAAAGTTCAGGCTCTATTAAGTATGTAGAGTTTAAGTGGAAAGAGAAAAGAAGTAGACACTGGCAACTGGATCAGTTTTCAATATCTGTAATGATGTGACACTAAGGCCAAGTCCACTATTTAATTAGCAGGGAAAATTTGTTTCAAAGTGAGAAATTTTGAAAATATTGGAAATACGTCAATTCTCTAAAAATTGCCAATGTTGAATCTTTATTAGAATTAGCAATTATCTGTAACACTTGATTGAGATGACATATGATCCTGAACACAGCAAGGGGTATGTAAAACCATTAACTGTCTTTCCCCCTAGATACCAGAATGATGTGTAGTGAAACACTCAGCAGGAAACAGCTTTATAACTATGCCAGGAGGGGATGTGAACATGCTCAATGGAATACTGTTAAATGAGGCTAATATATCCCCCATTCTTTCCTCCTCAATAAACTTCTCTGATTTTTTAAGCCTGATTTTTTAACCAGTATATTCATAGAATAATACCACTGTATTTTTCTCAAGTATTATAATAGTAATATTAACCATTGAATTAAGAAATATGTTACTCCTGTAACTAAAGCATTTTTCAGTTTTCATTAAATTTGCTAACACTGAGGAAGTGCACAAACTATTATGCTAGCAGGAAATAATATGCCATTCTGCAGATCCTTCCTAATACTCTATATTCCCATGATTTGAGGGAATAAAATTAAATTGCTCTGCATTCTGCATTGTTTACTTGATAGCACAACATGATGAAAAATATTCTATTCTATTCAATGAAATCCTAGGAATCTGAAAATTAATATTTTGTTATTTTATAACAGAAATCGTGTTCTAAGTCTAAGGGCTAACTGTTCTATTTTTGCTCATCTAAACGAAACAATAGAAAAACTGCTCTATTAAATTTTAATAAGTATAGGTAAATTTTTCAGCTCTTTTAAAGTATTCTTTTGAGAAAAGTAAGCTTATGAAAGTTAAATATTTACAAGTTATTGTTATCTATTCTTCAAGATGCATCAGAAATAATTTTACTTTTTAGGTAAATAGAATAAATAAATGCCTCCTTCAGATAATTATCTGAAAGAAACTGTTTCAAGCTTAGATAACTAAGAAATATGACTGAAAGAAAAGATGAAGTGATTTGGCAACAGAAGAATTTCATAAGAAGTAATATTTACATGTCATAAAATATGCAACATAAAGATGTTCCATCTAAGTTCTTAATTTGAAGAAATTGAAAGTACCTATAGCATATGATCTGAAATGGTGACAGTCTCAACTCCTGTATGTGAAGTAGTTCTCAGGGTACATGGATGATCAAGGAGTTAAAGATGAGACCAGGGGTACTTACAGAGGCTTGCAAAAGATTGTGTGAGACATAATAGTTTTGTATGTAAATGTTCATGTAGCAATAATAAGTACTATATTCAAAATTCCCTTTGCACCAAAAGAATGATGGGTTTATAGGTATGAAAAATAGGCTAAATAATGACATCTTCAAGTATTAGACCTAAGCAATGTAATCATCAAATAACAATATGTAAAAATTGGGACTAGATACTAATGTACTCTTGAACATATTGAATATTATTTATTTATAGCTATTCTAGTCATCTATTGTTGTAACAATAGAAATCAAACCAATATTCTCTTTAGAAAATCTTCTACCTCTGAGATACAATTCCAAGTTTATGATATTTTAAATGGGTTTTAGACATCAAAGAGTTAGGGTACAAGATATCTATAGATGGTAAATGTTGAAGATATTAAATATAAAATTATAGGTGAAATATTGATATGTTAAATCCCAGAGTCTATAGAGATCTTTAAGCACATGAGTATATAAAAGTAAGAAGACCCCAGATACTGAGTTCTAGGAAAGGTTGAATAATCTGCAAGAATTTAAAGAGAGAGCAAAACGAGGGACTTTGTTCTGCTAGCAAGATAGGTATCAGAAAACACCTAGAGAGATGATCATTATCATTGTTTTTTTTCCACTTATTTAAATAAAATTTATATTCACTGTTTTCCTGACATTATAGAAATGTCCCAATGGTATATAGCCCTATAAAGTCTATTTTCAGATTCTACATATCTATGGAAGAAAAATACATGATATCCATATATACATCACACTTCAACAAATGCATTGCATATGAATATCACAGATCAGCATATGGACTCTCCATAACAATATCACAGTTGAAAACATGAATTCCAGGAAGCCACTATATGTTTTTCATAATCTATATGTTAAACATTCTCATGAAATGGTGAGCCTTGATGCATTCCCTAAAAGAAGCCATTATCATTGGTTTTAAATACTAGTGAATCTCAGAACTTAAAAATGAGATTGTATTAGGTCAATTTGTTCTTTGATTAACAAAATTATCAGCATGCAAACTTCTGTGAAAAGGATGGTAAAGAAATTTTAGCTGAAATCAACAAAAACAACAACAAAAGCCTAAGAACAGAAATTTAGTAATAGTATATACAGTCATGTGTTTATCAATAAACAAAAACAGAAAAGATTTTTTTCTAAGATTATAAAAAGCCTTATTTCCCTTTAAGTTAGAAATGTAGATTTTATTATTTTATTAGATATTTTCTTTATTTACATTTCAAATGCTATCCTGAAAGTTCCCTATACCCTTCCCCTACCCTGCCTCCCTACCCACACACTCTCACTTCTTGGCCCTGGTGTTCCCCTGTACTGGGGCATATAAAGTTTGCAAGACCTAGGGGTCTCTCTTCCCAATGATGGCCAACTAGGCCATCTTCTGCTACATATGCAGCTAGAGACATAAGCTCTGGGGGCACTGGTTAGTTCATATTGTTGTTCTACCTATAGGATTACAGACCCCTTCAGCTACTTGGGTACTTTCTCTAGTTCCTCCATTGGGGCCCCTGTGTTCCATCCTATAGATGACTGTGAGCATCTACTTCTATATTTGCCAGGCACTGGCATAGCCTCACATGAGACAGCTATATCAGGATCCCTTCAGCAAAAACTTGTTGGCATATGCAACAGTGTCTGGGTTTGGTGTCTGATTATGGGACAGATCCCCAGGTTGGGTAGTCTATGGATGTAGTTTATTTAGTTGACCATAATCTTCTGGTGTTTTCTATCTACTCTAACTTCTACAGTCTTTCCTATCCCTGTTCTACAAGGTTTACTGTGCTCCTATAGTAAGGACCTAATATAGATGGTCAGTTTAGAATATATTTTCAATAATAGCCAAAGGAAGAGAGTGCAAGCAAACGCCATTGAAAGAAAGGGAGAAATATCAAGAGAAGGGGTGTAAGGTGGAGATGGATGCCCTATGTGATAATATTATCTAGAAATTGAAAGAATACAGTTTACTCTCCTGCATCAAAATTCACTTGAAATCTTGGTAGAGATGACATATTAAGTAAGAGCACTTTCTCTTGAAAGGACCCCAACTCAACTTCCAACTCAAACTCCAGTTGGAGAGGACACATATTCTGACATCTGCTGCAACCAGACAGAATATACATAGAGTATTCAGACATGTAAGACAAAAATAAACAAACTTTTAAAAGTAAAGCACAATAGAAAAATAATTTGAAATTATATATATTTTCATATGATTTGGCCATGCCCTCAATTAATTGTTGGTTTTAAACAAAGTTATTTAAAATATTACTCATTACTAATGCTATGTTGTGCTTGCAGACAGGAGCCTAGCATGGCTGTCCCCTGAGAGGCTCTACCTGCAGCCGACTGAGAAAAATGCAGATACTTAGAGCAAACCTTTGGACTGAGGTTGGGACCCATGTGGAAGAGTTAGGGCAATGGCTGCAGAAGCTAAAGGGACTGGCAACTCATATAGAGAGACCAAAGATGTTAACTACCCCAGACCCCTGGGACCTCCCAGAGACTAGACCACCTAGCAAAGATCAAGCATAGGCTGGTCAGTGGCCCTTGGTACATATATAGCAGAAGACTGCCTTGCCTGTCCTCAGTGGTGGATGGGGCTAATTAATCCTTTAGAGAATTGATGGCCAAGGGAAAGGGGTAGTAGGGGAGAAGGGGTGGGAAGAGTCAGGGTAACTTCTCAGAAGAGAAGAAGATGAGGTGAAGAATTCTGAGATGGGACCAGGAGGAGGAAACATTGGGAATGTAAATAAATAAAGTAATTAAATAATAAAAAATATAGTCCATGAAATTTACCAGATTCTCTAGGTCCATGCATGACAGAGGAAACAAAAAACTGGGAGTCATTTGCATATTAGTAGAGTTGAGGTTCAAAGAAGAATCTCAGTCAAGCTAAGCTAATCTCAGTCAGCCTTAAGATCTCTAGATTGTCACTTTTGTTAGCTGTCACCCATGCTGGGGTGACCTTTGGTGATGGGGTCATTTCTGCTCCAGTAAGTATCAGCATTAAAACTCATCATTACACAAATTAAGTAAATAGATAGATAAATAAATTAATTAAATATATAATTGATTTATACCATTTAAATACAAAATATGTGGCAAATTTTTGTTTAAAAGTAGAATTTATAAATATTATGCATTATTGTAGTCACACTGCCATATATACATAAAATGATTACTGTCTTTACCACAGAATTGGTTTCAGAATTTAAAACTAAGATCAAGATATATTTGAAATATATGAAAGACAAAATGAAATAGAAAAACACCAAAAGTAAGAGAAAGGGAGGGGGAGAGAGAGAGAGAGAGAGAGAGAGAGAGAGAGAGAGAAAGAGAGAGAGAGAGATCAGATATCAATGAGTAATATAATGGTTCTATTATCTGTAAAAAGATCAGCTCAGTCATCATAGATGGAAAAACTAAGACATTCCACTTAAACATCTTTCATCTAATCCAACCCTTCAGTGGATATTGAAAGGAAAACTCCAGGGAAAAAGGGAAACTACACCCAAGAAAAACAAAGAAAGTAATCATCTCACAACAAACCACAAAGAGGTGAACCACACAAATATAAAACCACTTTTAACAACAAAAATAATAGTAAACAACAATTGTTGGTCTTCAAATCTCTCAACATCAATGGACTCAATTCCCCAATGAAAAAAACTAACAGACTGAATACATCAAGAAGACAAAGTATGTTGCTGCATACAGGAAACACATCTCAGTGATAAATGCAGAAACAACATCAAAGTAAAAGGCTGGAAAAAAAAAAAAATGTCCCAAGCAACTATTCCCAAGAAAAAAGTTGGAGTAGCAATTCTAATATCCAATAAAATAGATTTTCAACCAAAAGTTATCAAAAGAGATGGGAAAGGACACTTTATATTCATCAGGAGAAAAATTCACCAATATGAACTCACAATCTAAACATCTATGCCCCAAATGTAAGGACACTCACATTTGTAAAAGAAAGTTTACTGAATCTCAAAGTACACACTGAACCTCATACAATAATAGTGGGAGATTTCAATAACCCACTCAAACCAATGGAAAGATCATGGAAACAGAAACTATACAGCTCCACACTGAAATCAACAAATATTTTGATCCAAAAGGATTTAACTAATATCTACAGAATATTTCACTCTGAAACAAAGAATATATCTTCTCAGTACCTCATGATTCCTTCTCAAAATTGGCCATATAATTAGACACAAAAGAAGCCTTAGCAGCTACAAGAAGTTTGAAATAATCCCTTGCATCCTAGCAGATCACCAGGCTTGTATTCAATAACAACAACAATAAAAGAAAGCCCATACACTCATGGATATTAGACAACAATCTATACAATGTAACTTTGTCAAAGAAGAAATAAAGAAAGAAATTAAAGGCTTTCTAGAACTCAGTGAAAATGAAGACACAGAACACAAAAAATTAAAGAACACAGTAAAAGCAATGCTAATTAGAAAATTTATAGCATAGAGTGTCCTTGTAAAGAAATTGTAGAGATCCTACACTAGCAACTTAACAGCATAACTGAAAGCTCTAGAACCAAAAGATGTAAACACCAAGAGGAGTATACTGCAAGAAATAATCAAATTCATTGATGAAATAAAGCAATTCAGAACAGAGAGAAAAATGCAGAAAACAAACAAACCCAAAAGTACAGAAGCAGTATATATATATATAATGTTCAGATCCTAAAACAAAAGCCCATAGTCCACAAAACTGGGAGATTTATATGAAATGGATGATTTTGTAGAATGATACAAGATACCAAATTTAAATCAGCATCAAGTTAACCATCTAAACATTACCACAGTCCCTAAGGAAATAGAAACAGCCATTAAAACTCTCCCAACAAAACTCTTCCCATGGCCGATGGTTCTAGTGTAGAATTCTATCAGACCAGCAAAGAAAGCACAATACCAATAGTCTAAAATATTTTACACAATATAAACAGAAGTTAAACTACCTAATTCATTCTATGAAGTCACAGTTACACTGATACCTAAACCACACAAAAGACCCAATGAAGAGAGTGAACTTCAGACCAATTATTCCCATAAATATCGATGAAAAAACACTCAAAATTTTCAAACATTGAATGCAAGAAAACTTCAAAATGGTAATTCACCATTATCAAGTTGGTTTCATCCCAGGGATTTCAGGATAGTTCAACATATGGAAATCCATCAACATAATCCACTACATAAACAAACATAAAGAAAAATCCACATGATCATCTTATTAGATGCTGAAAAACTTTTTGATGAAATGCAACACCATTTCATGTTAAAGGTATTGGAGAGATCAATAATGCAAAGCACATACCTAAACACAATAAAAGCTATATATAGCAAACCAACAAACAATATTAAATTCAATATAGAGAAACTTGAATCAATCCAACTAAAATCAGGGACAAATCTGTTCACTTTCTTCCTAGTCATTCAATAGAGTATTCAAAATTCTAGTTAGATCAATTAGGCAACAAAAGGAGATCAAAGAGATGCAAATTGGGAAAAAAGAAGTCAAGATGTCACTATTTGTGAGGATATAATATACATTAATGTTACCAAAATTCTACCAAAGAACTCATATAGCTAATACACAACTACAGCAAAGTTGCTAGATATAAAATTAATTCAAATAAATCAGCAACCTTCCTCTACACACACAGACACACACACACACACACACACACACACAAGACTGAGAAAGAAATTAGAAAAACAATGCCCTTCACAGTAGTCACAAATAATACAAAATATCTTTGTGTAACTCAAGTCCCTGAAGAAGAAATCATAGATCTCAGAAGATGGAAATATGTTCCATGCTCATTGATCTGCAGGGTTAACATAGTAAATATGGCCATCTTACCTAAAGCAATCTACAGATGCAATGTAATACCCATCAAAATTCCAACTCAGTTCTTCACAGATATAGAAATAGCAATTCATAACTTCATTTAGAATAGAAAACAATTCTCAACAATAAAAGGACTTCTGGAAGAATCACCAACTCTGACTTCAAGTTGTACTATAGAGCAATAGTGATTAAAAAAAATCACATGGTATTGGTACAGAGACAGAAAGATCAATCAATAGAATAGAATCAAAGAGTCTGAAATAAACCCATATACCTATGGACACTTGATCTTTGACAAAGAAGACAAAACCATACAGTGAACAAATGGTGATCATCTAGCTGGAGGTCAGCATGTAGAAGAATGCATATTGAACCATATGTATATTCTTGTACAAAGCACAAGTCCAAATGGATCAAAGTCCTACACATAAAATCAGATACCCCGAGTCTAATAGAAGAGAACTTGGGGAATAACCTGGAACAAATTTGCATAGGAGAAATATTTCTGAAGGAAATTCCATTGGCTCAGCCTCTAAGACAACAATGGATAAATAGACCCTCATGAAACCGAAAAGTATCTGTAACCCAAAGGACACTGTCAATAGGACAGAATGACAATCTACAGTTTGGGAAAAAAATCTTCAACAACCCTACATCTGAATGAGTGCTAATATTCAATATATAGAAACACCTCAAGAAGGTTGACTCCAAAGAACCTAGTAACACAATTAATAAATGGAGTATAGAGCTAAACAAAGAATTCTCAATAGAGGAATTTCCAATTGTTGAGAAGCATTTAAAGAAGTGTTCAACATCCTTAGTCATCTGGGAAATTCAAATCAGAACATCACTAAGATTCCACTTCATATCAATCAGAATGACTAAGATCAAAAACTCCAGTGACAGCCCATGCTAGTTAGGATATGGAAAAAGAAGTGTACTCCTCCATTACTGGTGTGCTTGCAAGCTGGTACAACCACTTTAGAAATCAATCTGGCTGTTCCTTTGAAAGTTGAAAGTAGTTCTACCTGAACACCCATCACACCACTCCTGGGCATATACCTAAAATATGCTCTATCATATCATAAGGACTCATGCCCTACTATGTTCATAGCAGTCTTATTTATAATAGCCAAAAGCTGGAAACAGCTCAGCAGAAAAATGGATACTTAAAATATGGTACATTTACACAATAAAACACTATTCACTTATTAAAAATGAGGACATGAATTTTACAGGCAAATGGATAGAACTAGAAAATATCATTCTCAGCAAGGTAAACCAGACCCAAAAGGACATACATGATATGTACTCACTGATATTAGCCAAAAAGCTCAGAATATACATGATACAACTTAGAGACCATATGAAACTTGACAAGAAGGAAGGTCAAAGTGTGGAGGCTTCAATGCTAATTAATAGCAGGAACAAAATAGTCATTGGAGGTAGATGGAGGGGGAGACTTGAGTGGGAGAGAAGAGGGTGATTGAAAAAGGGGGCAGAATTGGGTATTGGGGGAAGACTGGAGAGAATCCAAGAGGGCCGAGAGAGTAAATAGAACTATGCAGCAACATGAGGTAACAAAAGGGGCAAAACTCTGGATAGTCCCAAACACCAGGGATGTGAGAGTTTCTCAGGACCCAGTGGTGATGACAGTAGCCCCAATTACCAATAGTGGGGAGATGGAATCTGAAGAAACCACTTCCAACAGATTGACATGGATCCCAGTTGAAGGTTGGGGTCACTCACCCTTCTCAAATTTTTTAACCCAGAACTGTTCCTAACTAAAGGAAATATAGAAAAAAAAAAACAAAAAAATAGAGCAGATACTGAAGGAAAGGCGATCCAGGAACTGCTTCACCTTGGGATCCATGCCATGTACAGACACAAAACCTGGACAGTATTGCTGATGTTAAGATGTGCTTGTAAAACAGAATCCAAGAATACATTAAAACGATCATCACCATGACCAAGTAGGCTTTATCCAAGGGATGCAGGGATAGTTTAATACACAGAAATCCATCAACATAATCCAATATATAAACAAACTCAAAGACAAAAACAACAGGATCATCTCATTAGATACTGAGAAAGCATTTAACAAAATCCAACACCCATTCAAGATAAAGGTCTTGGGAAGATCAGGAATTCAAGGCCCACTCCTTAACACAATAAAAGCAATCTACAGCAAACCAGTGGCCAACATCAAACTAAATGAAGAGAAACTTGAAGCAACCCCACTAAAATCAGGGACTAGAAAAGGGTGCCCACTTTCTCCCTACCTATTCAATTTAGTACAAGAAGTCCTAGCCAGAGCACTCAGACAACAAAAGGAGATCCAGGGGATACAAATTGGAAAGGAAGAAGTCAAAATATCACTATTTGTAGAAGATATGATAGTATATATAAGTGACCCTAAAATTTCTACCAGAGAACTTCTAAACCTGATAAATATCTTCAGTGAAGTAGCTGGATATAAAATTGACTCAAACAAATCAGTGCATTTTCTCTACACAAAGGATAAACAGACTGAGAATGAAATTAGGGGGAAAAAACCCTTAACAATAGTCACAAATAGTATCAAATACCTTTGTATGACTCTTACTAAGGAAGTGAAAAATCTGTATGATAAGAACTTCAAGTCTATGAAGAAAGAAATTGCAGAAGATCTCAGAAGATGGAAAGATCTGCCATGCGCATGGTTTGGCAGGATCAATATAGTTGAAATGGTTACCTTGTATAAAGCATTCTACAGATTCAGTGCAATTCCCAACAAAATTCCAACTCAATTCTTCAGTGTTAGAAAGGACAATTTGCAAATTCATCTGGAAAAAAAAAAAAAAAACCCGGATAGCAAAAACTATTCTCAACAATAAAAGAACTTCTGTTGGAATCACCATGCCTGACCTCAAGCACCTCAAGCTGTACTACAGAGCAATTGTAATAAAAACTGCATGGTACTGGTACAGCAACAGACAGGTAGATCAGTGGAATAGAATTGAAGACCCAGAAATGAGTCCACACACATATTGTCAATTGATATTTGACAAGGGAGCTAAATCCATCCAGTTGAAATAAGATAGCATTTTCAATGAGTGGTGCTGGCTTAACAGGCAGTTACCATGTAGAAGAATGCAAATTGATCCATTTTTATCTCCTTCTACATAGCTCAAGTCTAAGTGGATCAAGGAACTCCACATAAAACCAGAGACACTGAAACTTATAGAGGAGAAAGTGGGGAAAAACCTCGAAGATATGGGCACAGGGAAAACTTCCTAAACAGAACAACAGTGGCTTGTGCTGTAAGAATGAGAATCAACAAATGGGACCTCATAAAATTGCAAAGCTTCTGTAAGTCAAAATGCATTATCAATAAGACAAAAGTGCAACCAACAGATTGGGAAAGGATCTTTACCAATCCTAAATCCAATAGGAGGCTAATATCCAGTATAGAAAAAGAACAAAAGAAGCTGGACTCCAGAATTTTAAAAACCCTATTAGAAAATTGGGTACAGAGCTAAACAAAGAATTCTCAACTGAGGAATATTGAATGGCTGAGAAGCAACTGAAAAAAAAATGTTCAGCATCCTTAATCATCAGGGAAATGCAAATCAAAACCATCTTTAGATTCCACCTCACACCAGTCAGAATGGCTAAGATCAAAAATTCAGGTGACAGCGGATGCTGGCGAGGATGGTGGAGAAAGAGGAACACTCCTTCATTGCTGGTGGGACTGCAAAACCTTACAACCACTCTGGAAATCAGTTTGGAGGTTCCTCAGAAAATTGGACATAGTACTACCAAAAAATCCAGCAATACCTCTCCTGGCAAATACTCAGAAGATGTTCCAACTGGTAAGAAGGACACATGCTCCACTATGTTCATTGCAGCCTTATTTGTTTGTTTGTTTTTCACTTCTTTTTAAAAAGTAGATATTTTCTTTATTTACATTTCAAATCTTATCCCCCAAATCCCCTACACCCTCTGCCAGCCCTGCTGCCAAACCCACCCACTCCTGCTTCCTGGCCCTGGTGTTCCTCTGTGTTAGGGTACATATATGATCTTCACAAGTCCAAGAGCCTCTCCTCTCATTGATGGCCGTCTAGGCTGCAGCCTTATTTACAATAATCAGAAGCTGGAAAGAGCCCAGATGTCCTTCAACAGAGGAATGGATACAGAACATGGGGTGTATTTACACAATAGAGCACTACTCAGGTATTAAAAACAATGAATTTATGAAATTCTTTGGCAAAAGCATGGATCTGGAGGATATGACCCTGAGTGAGGAAACCCAGTCACAAAAGAACACACATGATATGCACTCACAGATACGTGGATATTAGCCCAGAAACTTAGAATATCCAAGATACAATTTGCAAAACATAACAAAATCAAGAAGGAAGACCAAAGTGAAGATAATTTGTTCCTGTTTAGAATGGGGAACACAATTCCCATGGAAGGAGTTAGAGAAACAAAGTTCGGAGCTGATTCTGAAGGAATGACCATCCAGAGACAGCCTTACCCGGGTATCCATTCCATAAACAACCACAAAACCCACACATCATTGCATATTCCAGCAATATTTAGCATACTGGACCCTGATATAGCTATCTCTTGTGAGGTTACGCCCGTGCCTGGAAAATACAGAAGTGGATGCTTACAGTCATCTATTGGATGGAACACAGGGCCTCTAATGAAGGAGCTAGAGAAAGTATCCAAGAGCTAAATGGGTCTGCAACACTATAGGAGGAACAACAATGTGAACTAACCATTACCCCTCAGAGCTTGTGTCTCTAGTTGCATATGTAGCAGAGGATGGCCTAGTAGGCCATCAATGGGAGGGAAGGCCTTTGTCCTGGGAAGATTCTATGCCCCAGTACAGGGAATGTCAGGGCCAGCAAGCAGGAGTGGTTTGGTTGGGGAGCAGGGTAGGGGGAGGGTATAGGTGGCTTTTTGAGAGGAAACTGGGAAAGGGGATAACATTTGAAATGTAAATGAAGAATATATCTAATAAAAAAATTAAAAACAGAAGATAGCTAAACTTTGAGGTCAGTACTAAGATAGGACAGGGATAAAGTATTAACAGAAAAACTAGAGAACAAGAGGGGAGAAAAATGTGCCTTCAGACAGTATCCTGGTATGGCAGTCCTCGGAAAGACTCTGCCAGTACCTAACTAAGATAGATGCACCCATAGCCAACCACTAGAGTGAGTACCTGGTTCCAAATTGGGTATGTAGCAGAGAACTGCCTTATCTGGCTTCAGCATAAAGGGATGCTCTTAGTCCTGTGGAGGCTTGGTGCCCCACAGAAAAGGAATGCTGTAGGGCTGAGGTGGGAATAGGTGGGTGTGGTGGTAAGCAAGCTATTAGAGGCAAAGGGGAGGGGCGATGAGAGAGGGGACCAGGAAGGGGAACAACAGTTGAATTATAAATATATATAATAATTAATTACAAAATAAAACCTAACAAAGAAAAAAGATATGTAGCCCCCTTCTGGGCCTGCTCCAGGCTGAGAGCAGACCTGCCACAGGAAGCCACCTATGGTGTGGCTTTCCAGCTAAGGCTGGCTTACTTTGTTGTGCTAACTACATCTGTGCTCTCCAGGATCCTGCTACCTGTCAGATGTGCCTCTCCCACATCCTGCTTCCTGCTGAGAGAGCCTTGGGACACAGTACACTGGACTTCAAGCTGCATCCAGGCATCCACTGACTGAACCCAGGTACCTGTGCAGAACTGACTGTGGACGGGGCCTACCCTTATGATCCAAAAAGTTTCCTAAGTCAGAGATGCTTTGAATGGAGAGACTCTGTCTTGGCGTCCATTTTTCTCTCCCACCTAGTGTCTCTTTGCAGCCCCAGTTTGCCTCCCAGGGAACCCAGTCCTTGGGTATGCCATGGATGGCTTACCTCAACAAAGATAATTTTCATACTTTTTATTGTTCAGATTTTAAATTTTCAAGACAGTCATCCTGACAAAAAAGAACCAGTTTCTTTTCTTATTTTTTCCAACTTTTGTTAGAGATTTTCTTCATTTACATTTCAAGTGTTATCCAGAAAGTTCCCTATACCCTCCCCCCTCCCGGCCCTGCTCCCCTACCCACCCACTCCCACATCCTGGCCCTGGAGTTCCCCTGTACTGAGGCATAAAAAGTCTGCATGACCAAGGGGCCTCTCTTCCCAATGATGGCCAACTAAGCCATCCTCTTCTATATATGCAGCTAGAGACATGAGCTCAGGGGGTGGCTCAGCCATTAAAGGCTAGGCTCACAACCAAAAATATCAGAGAACCAGTTTCTTGAGAAAAGATCTATTATGAAAAGAAATAATGTATTCATAGCTGAGAGAACTGAATATAATTAAGAAGAAACTTTTGGAGTGGTCATGCTTATTGTATTGTAAAGGTGCCTACATATATGTATGATAAACTCAGACATGGGTATAGTTGTGATGGAAATGGAGTATGTGTGATTGTTCATATTTACAGGAAGCCTGTTGTTTTCCTAAACTTATCAGCTATTTATTTGCATTGGGAAAGTTAAAAATATATTTAAAACAAACTGGGGGCCTCTAAGACATCTATCAGAGGTAACAATGATTTCAGCACATTTAGGTGAGATTTCTGACTAGAGATGAGATATTATAGAAGGAGAGATGTTTTTCTACAGAGATGAGACTGTTTTCTATGGAATCAACAGAAGAATATTAAAAGTATAATCAGGAAAAATGAGCTGTCACCAGACAATCTGCTACTATATTTTTCAATGAAGCGAATTTATTTAAACTAATTAAAACAATGTGCTATTAAAATCGTGGTATAACTGTTGCACATAATCATGTGTTTAATGTACCACATTGAATAATGGTGCCTGCTCCATTTAAATTTGTATGGGTTCCAGGGTATGACTTTTGTTTTGTTTGTAAGCTATCACAAGGATGCTTCCTTATGTTGGTTTAGATAGAAAAAAAAATAATGTATCCAATTAGCTAATGGAAACTGGACACGTTTGGTCGTAATTATCTGGACTACCATGTTACTTTAAAACATAGTGAACAAAAGCCTTATTTATTGAAGCTGGATAAGGCAACACAACAGGAGGAAATGAGTCTTACAATCATTCTCTTAGGGTATTTTTTTTTTTGTCCTTTTTTTTTTTCAGTCTTGTGGAAGCTCGTGCTTTTCTGAAAAAAAAAAAAAAAAGAAAAGAAAGAAATAAACAGAGAGTGGATCCAGTGTAAAAGGGGAGGGGAAAGAGCTGGGAGAACTGTTGAGAAGGGAAATTGGGGTTAGGTTGTATGGTATAAAAGAATATTATTTTCACTAAGAAATTTTTAAAAATCTGCTGGTGTTATTATGGTAAACCAAGTTGAGCAAAGGTCATATGCTGTTACAATTTAAACAAGCTGTCATGTATGGTGGGAAAACCCTGCAAATTAAGATCTAAATCTACCATGACCAGACAGCCTCTCTGTGCTGGGTACAAAATGGAGGAATTCCTTTACAAAAAAAGCTTCCCCTTTGGTGACCTTATCAAGGGAAAACAAACCTCTTCACCCTCTACTTAGGGAAGGTTGAGTAGTCTTTGGCAGGCCAACAAGTTTAGCTTCTTCTTTTTCCCCAACCCCTAACCACAAAGCTATTTGTAATTAATACCTGTTAGTAAAGGAAAAATTGTTTTTCTCCAGTGCTTTGTTTTAGCAATTTTTGACTCATTGATGTTTTGTTTGTTTTTAGTTTCCCTTTTTCATGTTTTTACAAACACAGACACAGACACAGACACAGACACAGACACAGACACAGACACAGACACAGACACAGACACACACAGACACATGGACAGGGAGAGGGAGAGGGACAGAGAGATGGGGAGAGGAACAGAGAGAGAGGGAGAGAAAGAGAGACCCAAAGATAATGAAGTTGAGTGTATAGGGAAAGAGTTGAGGGAGAGGGAATAGGGTAAAATATATAGTAAATTTTTAAAAAATAAGAAAGGTGACTGATTCCTCCAGCCATTCTATTAGTGTTAAATATTGTTTTCACTATTCTGGGTTTTTTTGTTTGTTTGGTTGGTTGGTTGGTTGGTTTGGTTTTTTGTTTGTTTGGTTTGGTTTTTGCCTTTCCAGCTGGATTTGAGAATTCCTGTTTTCGGTTCTTTGAAGAATTGTATTGGATTTTGATAGGAATTTCATTGAATATGTAGATTGACTTTGGTAGGATAGCCAGTTTGAATGTTAATTCTGTCAATCTATGAGCCTGGGAGGTCTCTATCTCTCTATTTTCTGAGATCTTCTTTGGTTCCTTTCTTGAGAGACTTGAAATTGTTGTCCTACAGGTCTTTCACTTGTTTTATTAGACTTGCCCCAAGATATTTGATATTATTTGTGACTGTTGTGAAGGTAGTTGTTTCCCTAATTGCTTTTTCAGACTGTTTATCATTTGTATAAAGAAGTCTACTGATTTATTTGAGTTAATTTTATATCCAGTCACTTTGCTGATACTACTTATCAGCTGGAGAAGTTCTCTGGTAGTTTTTGGGGTAGCTTATGTATACTATCATATCATCTACAATTACTGATATTTTTATTTCTTCCTTGACAATTTGTATCCCCTTGATCTCTTTTTGTTGTCTTATTGTTCTAGTTAGCACTTCGAGTACTATACTGAATAGATATGGGGAATGTGGGCATCCTTGTTTGTCCCCAATTTTAGTGGGATTGCTTAAAGTATCTCTCTATTTAATTTGATATTGGCTGTTGGTTTGTTGTATATTGCTTTTATTATGTTTAGGTATGAGCATTGAATTCCTAATCTCTCCAATACTTTTAACATGAAGTGGTTTTGTATTTTGTCAATTGTTTTTGGGGGCACCTAAGGAGATGATCATGTTTGTTTGTTTTTTTTGTATTTGTTTATATAGTGAATTATGAATGGATTTTCATATATTGAACCAACCTTGCATTCCTGGGATGAAGCCTACATGATCATGGTGAATCAAAACCTCAGGTCACAACACATGTTGGTGAGGATGTGAAGAAAGAAGAGCACTCCTCCATTGCTTGTGGGACTCTAAATTTGTACTCTACTCTGGAAATCAATCTGGAGGTCCCTCAGAAAATTGGAAATAGATCTACCTGAAGATCCAGAAATACCACTCTTGGGAACATACCCAAAGGATGCCCCACCATGCCACAGGGACATGTATTCCACTATGTTCATAGGCAGCCTTATTTGTGATAGCCAGAAGCTGGAAACAACCCAGATATCCAACAACAGAAGAATGGATACAGAAAATGTGGCTCATTTACACAATGGGATACTACTCACCTATTAAGAATGAGGACATCCTGAGTTTTACAGGCAAATGGATGGAACTAGAAAATATTATCCTTGGTGAAGTAACTCAAACACAAAAGGACACACATAGCATGTACTCTCTAATAAGTGGATATTATCCTAATAAAAATGTACCAAATATCAAAGATACAGTCCACAGAAAACAAACAGGTCAAAAAGCTGAAGGGTCCAAGTGAGGACGCCTCAGTCGCACTTAGGAGGGAGAAAAAAAGCAACCCTAAGAGGGGAGAGGGAGGGACATGTGAGGGGAAAAGGGATAGGGGGCAAAGAGGAGAACATGATCTAGTATTTGGTGGGAGAAAAAGACTGAAATCCCTGAGAGCCAGCCGAAAGAATGGAAACATGCAACCTCAGGAGGTAAGAGGTTGGAGGGAACCACCATAATACAGCAGATACCTAGGAGGTGAGAGACTCTCATAACTCAAAGAAAAGGACCTTAGATAAAATGCCCTACATTGGGAGAGGGACCTTGTAAATCCTACCTCCTGCAGAAAGAGTGAAGAATGGGGTTGCCTTCCCATAGTCAAAAGTCTGACTCATAATTCTTCTTGTTTGAAAGGAATGGAAATGGAGAGAAACCTGAGGAAAAGAAGGTCCAGCAACAGGTCCAAAGTTGGATCCAGCTTCAGGGGAGGTCCCAAGACCTGATACTATTACTGAGGCTATGGAGCACATACAAAAAGGCACCTATCATGACTACTCTCTGAAATACTCAACAAGCAGCTGAAAGACTCATATGCAAATATTTGCAGCCAAACAGTGGACAGAAGCTGCTGACCCCAGAGGTTGAATTAGGGGTAAGCTGGAAGAAGGGAAGGAGGAGGGTGACCCAGTAGAAGGCACAGCAGTCTCAATTAACCTGGATCCCTAAGATCTCTCAAAAACTGGACCACTAAACAGGAAGCATATGCCAGCTGATATGAAGCTCCCAACACATATACAGCAGAGGACTGCCAGGTCTGGGTTTAGTCAGAGAAGATGCAGCTAACCCTCAAGAGACAGGAGGCACCAGAGAGTTTAAAGGTCTGGTGGGGTGAGGGTGGCGTTGGTGTTGCGGGTAGGGTGGGGACATCCTTGTGGAGACAGGGGTCTGGGGAGGACTATGGTAGGTGGAACAGTTGGAGGGTGGACCGGGAGAAGAATCAAATCTGGAGTTTAAAATAAAGAAATTAATTAATTAATTAATTATTAAACATTAATTAATTAAAATAAGGAAGGTGGACACATGTGCACACATGCAAGCATAAAGACAATTCAAGGAATATTAAAAAAATACTTCTACCTATAGGGTTGCAGACCCCTTCAGCTCCTTGGATACTTGCTCTAGCTCCTTCATTGGGGGCCCTATGTTCCATCCAATAGATGACTGTGAGCATCCACTCTGTATTTGCCAGGCACTGGCATAGCCTCTCAAGAGACAGCTATATCAGTGTCCTGTCAGCAAAATCTTGCTGGCATATGCAATAGTGTCTGCATTTTGTGGCTGAGTATGGGATGGATATCTGGGTGGGGCAGTCTCTGGATTCTCCATCCTTTTATCTCAGCTCCAAATTTTGTCTCTGTAATTCCTTCCATTGGTAATTTGTTCCCCATTCTAAGGAGGGATGAAGTCTCCACACTTTGGTTATAGGAGACTTTCAGGATAGCATTTGAAATGTAAATGAAGAAGATATCTAATAAAAAATTGGAAAAAAAGAGAGAAAAATACTTCTAAGCACTGAGCCTGCCTTGAAGAATGCCTAATATTCCCAGTGTTTCTCTGTTGGAGAAATTTGATTTCACCTCTTTTAAAAGTTATCAGTTGCTTACAGCTTCTTAGCTAGAGTTTATACTATCTATAAACACAATCTTCTGAAGACTGGGATAGTCTCGGGTAGGTTAGGTCTTGTTCATGCTGTCAAGGTCTAATGGAGTTCATTTTTCTTTGGCCCCATTTTGTCAAGAAATCTTTAGTTCTGTTATACTCTTTCTGCTTCCTATTCCTTATAGATCTTTGTGTCTCTAGAGATAGGTGTAATAAAGTCATTCCATTTATAAATATGAGTCCTCCAAAGTCTCTCACTGTCAACATATGTTTTCTCTTTGTATCTGTGTTGTTGACCATCTTCTGTGTGGAAAGCTTCTCTGATGATGGTTGAGAGAGATTCACTGATTTATGTCTATAGAAATATGTCATTTAGTATCATTTTCTCACTATGTGCATTTTCCATGGGGAGCATGGAATAAGGACATAGGTCCTTATTGTGGCTTGCACAATTCTTACCTGAGTGAGACTGATAATTACTTTTCTCCTTTGGTAGAGTGTACAGTACCTTCAAGCAATATGCATGCTAGACAGTTGGAAAGAAGATTTTAGGTGATTATCTGCTCAATTTCTCCATGGTCTATGACACAGATGTGTGGTTTCTTTAGTAACAGGCTATTACCATCAACTTGTCAAGCATAACTAACAACATTAGCAATATCCTTCAAAGTTTGGAGAGAAGACCTGTTGAATGTCTTTTTGGCAAAAACTCAAAATATTATACTATATTCATGGTATAGGGGACATTATTTTGAAAGCATAACTATGATGCCTAGTTGCAGTATAACATTTTATTACATGATGATTTTATTGAAATGCCTTTAATTTACTACACATTTTTAAAGCCTTCTACAATAGTAGGTTTTCATGTGGCTTTACAAATATCTTTTAGTGTTGGTTACCCCACTCCATTTTTATTCCTTCACCCAGTCTTTCCTCAAACATGATAATATTATAATATGAAAATAGTAAAATAATAAACCAGAAAAATAATTATATTGATATTTATTTTAAGCCATTGTATAATTTACAATATTATATGGAAAGTAAATGAGTAACAATATTCCAAATAATCTCACTTTTTTGTATATTTGGGGTTTTCATAGTATAGCATAAAAATTTTAAACTTATAACCCATACTTTTTATAACACTTAATACTACAAATCATATTTAAAATATTTCTAAGTAAGTTTTCTAACATCAGCTGAAATATGTCAATACTACAACATTTAAACTTATTGGATATTTGTTTGGTAGTTCAGATGGAAATTCCAAGTGAATTTGATATGTATACCAATAAATATGTGTCTCTGTCTGTAATATCTTTTGTTAATTAAAACTGCTTAGTACAGGAAAGTTACTAGACATTGCTTTAGTGATTCCAGTTAAAACTTTATCAGACTATATAGCTACATTCTCCTTCTCTGACCCTGCATGGGGAAGTGAGTGCTATATCCTATATTCCTAGCCTCACGGGGAGAATTTCAAAATAGCCTTCTATGACTTATCAGCGTTAACCTATTATAGTTAAATTATTAGCTTCCCAATCCTGAGTAAATATTTGAGCCATCTATTTTGCTTTTATTCTTTGCTTACAGAATCCCAGGAGTTCCTGATTCAAAACAAACGTCTGTCCTTCAAAAACCTGGAGAGAAATGAATAAGTGTGTTGGAAAAGGGCCAGTGTAATAGCATCCTCATGTATTCTATCACTTAAAATTCTGATTAGCTGAAAGGCTTGCAATTTTGTATTGCCATTCATAGGCTTTGTTATATCAGCATATCTTTGAGATTTTTCATGCACAGCTGATCATGAGGATTAACCCAAATGATGGCAACATTATGTAACATTTACTAAGTGCTGTATTGAATAGTTACTGTGACTGGTTCAAATATTGTTTGCCCATTGCTTTTCTAAAACTATTAGCTATGAGTCACCATGTGTCTATAAGTGGAAATATTATTTGAAGGTCTGGATCTATAATTATAGATCTACCATGAATGTGTTCATAATTTGAATTTACTAAGCAGAATAGAAGTGATGAAGATAGATTTATTTAATCATCCTCAACCCAGAAAGTTACCTATTTTCTTCTGTCCATTTTACAGAAAGTAAATTAAATGAAACAATATTTAAAAATATAAGCATATTTTAATAAAATGCTTAGAAAACACAGCAGTTTGATTCTAAAGACTTTTGTATACAGCAAAACGCTGGGCCCTAGTTATGTATTCAGTCTGTTAGCTTATGTCTTTTTATTGGTGTGGTTCACCTCTTCTGGGTTTGTTGTGAGAAGATTAAATTCTTGCTTTTGGGGGGTGTAATTTCCATCCTTGTTTTGGTGTTCTCCTATTATTCTATGTAGGGCTGGATTAGTGGAAAGCTATTGCTTTTTTTGTCATGGAATATCTTAGTTTCTCCATCTAAGGTAATTGAGAGTTTTCTTGGGTATAGTATTCCAGGCTAGCAGTTTTGTTCTCTTAGTGTTTGTATGACTTCTGTCCAACATCTTTGGCTCTTAGAGTCTCTGTTGAGAATTCAGGTGGATATACCCCTAAAGCTCAGAATATCCATGGTACAACCCAAAAACCATATGGAGCTTAAGAAGAAGGAGACCCAAAAAAGGAGATTCTTCAGTCTTACATAGAATGGGGAACAAAGCAATCACAGCAGCTAGAGGGAAGGAGGAACAAGTGAGGGAGAGAGGATAGGGAGGAGAAAATGGGGGGCAAGAACAGGTATTAGAATGGACATGAGAGAAGTAGAGAGGGTCAGAAAATTGAATAGAAACATGTAGCAGTGGGGGATGAAGTAGTGGAAGTAGTTACTAAAAAGTCTCAGACTCCAGGGATGCAATAGACTTCCAGGGCCCAGTGGTGACAACTTTAGATGAATTACTCAACAGAGGGGAAATACAACCTGTAGAGACTACATTCAGTAGATTGGCATGCCCCCAGTTGGGGGATGTGGCCACACATGCAGCCCAAATTTTTTAACCTAGTAATGTACCTGTCCAAAGGAAAGACAGAGAAAAAAAAAAAAAGAAAGAAAAAGAAACAGAGACTGAATGAATGGCCATCCAGAGATGACCACCACCTAGGGTTTCATTCCATAGGCAGACACCAAAATACTACACTATTGTCAATGCCAAGAAGTGTTTGCTGACAGGAGCCTGATATCTGTTCCATGAGAGGATCTACCAGCACCTGACCAATACAGACATAGATATACACAGTCATCCATCAAGAATTAGGGGAAAGACAGAAAGAGCTGAAGGGAATTGAAGTCCCATAGGAAGAACAATATTAATGAACTAGACCATCCAGAGCTCCCATGGACAAAAAACACCAACCAAAATGTATACATGGACAAAGCCATGATTCTAGATACATACATAGTAGAGGATGGCATTGACAGGGGATGGGGGGAGGGAGGCTTGATGCCCCAGTGTACATGATGCTAGAGCAGTGAGGTGGTAGTGGGTAGAAAAACACTTCATAGAGGCAAAGTGCAGGGAAGAGAAGGGAAGGGGATGGAAGTTTGTGGAGAGTAGTAAACCAGGAAGGAGGATATCATTTAATACATAAATGAATAAAATGATTAATAAACATATGCCGGGAAGTGGTGGTGCATGCCCTTAATCCCAGCACTTGGGAGTCAGAGGCAGGCAGATTTCTGAGTTCAATGCCAGCCTGGTCTACAAAGGGAATTCCAGGACAGCCAGGAATACACAGAGAAACCCTGTCTTGGAAACCAAAATAAAACAAAAACAAAAATAAAACCAAAACCAAAACAAACACAAAAACAAAAACAAACAAACAAACAAAAAAACCTTTTGTACCATGTGAAGGGCTTAAATAAAATATCCTTAAATGATTATCCTCCTCCTCCTCCTCCTCCTCCTCATCATCATCATCATCATCATCAACAGACATTAATACTCCTGCAAAAGACTATTATTGCCCATAACAGCCTCCTGCAGCCCAAATCATAGTCTTACCCATGGAGTAAGGCAGAAGCAAGAACCACAGACATCCATATTGCTTTGTACAGCAGAACAGAACACACATGTAAACATGCCCTGGATTGGCCCCATGAATCTGCAGACTCATAGTTGAGAATGGAAGACATGGAAGGATTTTGTGACTATGCCCTCCAAGAAAAAGAAAAGAAAGAAAAGGAAAGGAAAGGAAAGGAAAGGAAAGGAAAGGAAAGGAAAGGAAAGGAAAGGAAAGGAAAGGAAAGGAAAGGAAAGGAAAGGAAAGGAAAGGAAAGGAAAGAGAAACAGTCTACACAGGAAGCCATTGAGAGAATTTGAAAACTGCGATAGGGAGGCTGAAGTGTAGCACTTCACATTTGATGACTTCCCCAAGGAGACTGAGGGGGTGGAGAGGGTCCTAGTTATCTTTAAGTGGTTGGGTACTGGGAGATAGACCATGCTCCAGTAAGTGTATGGGCAGCACAAATTGGACTTGGTGTTTACTGTCTCCCCTTTGGGAAGAACAAGGGTGGGAACATGTAACTAGGAGGCCTGGGAAGCAAGTGTGATCAGGGTACATTTTGTGACAATTCCAAATAATCAATAAAAAACATTGTGCTCAAAAAAGACAAACAAAAACCATACCAGAAATGGTGTAATTATCTTTCATTACTTATGAAATTCTTTTAATGGAGAAAAATGCCAATTTTTTAGTCTATAATTGCTAAAGAATGTGTCATTTTATAAGGGTATGTATGTACTATGCTGTCAAAGACTCTCACTTCTGTGGGCTCTTGAACAATAGGTGTATGTGAATAACAATGGGGAAATTTTCGTTCATAATAAGAAAGACATCTCTATTAAAGGAAACCATGTGTGATTTAAGAACAATATGACACATCTGCTATATGATTTGCAGTAACATCTCTCTATTCCTGTACCCTCCCCCTCCACACACAAAAATGCTGTCTAACTTGCACATGCACTTTTAACCTAAATTGCTCTTGTCTTTAATAGAAATGTGACATGTAATATATGAAATAGAAATATTTTCTTTATCTCATTCTTGAAAATTGGGCTTTAGTGGAGACTTGCACTTGATTTGGAACAAAGCAGAGACACTAGCCAGCAGAAAATACAATGAGTTAAGGCTTCAGAAAATAAAGATATCTCTCATTTAAACGGTTCCAAACTGCTCTTGCTAAACACATACTAAAATAATGTCTTAACTCTTTCTACATAGAACATGATAAATCATTTATGGCAGACAAAGAGCTACAGCTGGAGGAAGCTACATGGTCAGAATCTCTGAACTCATGGCTCTTGGTTTAAGAAAAGTCTGTAAAGTAATTTCTAGACTATGTTAAAAGTAGTTTTACTTTGACAAGCAAAAGATAAGTCCTTTGATATGCAATATTTGGAAGTAAGCATTTGGTTTATATATGTATTATTTCTAGGGTTATTAAACTGTTACAAATCACATATGTTGAAGTGCCACATTACTCCAGCTAACATTTGAGTATCTCCTCGGCTGCCTTCCATATTAACTTCACAAGTGCCCATTATTAATATAATGAGTTTACAAAAATATGAGCTCACATTTAATTTCAATATTGTGCATATTCTCTTTGTCCAATGACCTGCTCTAACCTAGTGTAAAGTAAGAGAAATAAATGCAGGCATACTAAATTTTAGTCTATCTTCTTGTTTCATAAATGATAATAGCTTTCTAAATGTGAATTATTGTTATATTTGTTTCTTTCTTATTTGTTACAGGCATTATGATAAAAATGTTGGATCTATCAATGTAAAGAACATGCACACTTGTTTTGTAAAACAGAAATTTATTACTTACCATTGATTATCCTGCAAATACCATTGAGTCCAGTTCACAAGACTAAAATAAGAAATGTAATGTTTTGAATCAGAACAAAACAGAAGACAATATTAGACCAGGTTAGTATAACAAATAAGTTACATTGAAATTGAAATTGCAAATAATACATTGAATATAATGACCAGGTAAGAGCAACCACAGATGACTACCACACTTGTCCGCCTATAAGCAAATATATTTATAAAGGTCTACCAGTACCATCTGCAATAAAACATAGAACCACAGTTCAAAGAGTACAGAGTTAATGCCAATTTCTCCTCCCCATCAGCAATCTCCCACCACTCAGCTCCATGAATGGACGGAGTCTAACTAAAATTTCAGGTAAGAACTAAGATATAGTAGATGCATCTGTTTAACTATCACCCACACCACCTGCAACATGACTACATGTAAAACTCTAGAAGCCTAGACTATATCACAAAATCACAGCCAATATGATAAACCAAGAAATATGACTTCATGACAGCAGCACCATATAATAGTATTTACTAAGTAAACAACTTCACTGCTACATGAGAAATCACATCATCAAAACATTATAAATGTGCTCAAGACTTCAAAGAGGATGCAAATGAATGCCTGAGTGACAACCACACACAAAAAATGAGTTGAGTAAAATAATGAAAATAACTCAAGATATGAATTTAAATTTTGAAAAGAGAGGGAATAGCTCAGGAAAAGCAAAAGTGAAGTAAAACTAAAAATGAAAAAGGAAGTCAAATATTCAGAGGAAAACCTTATCCATGTGTTAGAGCATATGGCTAAGAGAATACCAGGTATTGAAGACAAATATATTTGTCTGTTTTCTATTTCTTTAATAAATCACCACAATCCAGGGAACTTACAGAAAAACCAGTAAAAAGTTAATTTGGCTCACAGTTTCCGAGGGATAGAGACAATAATGGCAGAAGGAATGGGTGGAAGAATGAATAATCTGAGAGACCAACTTACATATAAAGGAAAGCTCATTAGAGTAACACCTGACGTCTTAGTGGTACATAGTCTCAGTACAATCTCCCTCAAAATCACAAAACAACTCTTCACATAAACTGAAAAACACTATCATTTTTAAATCTATATACAAGTACATGTACACATAAACACACACACACACACACACACACACACACACACACACTAATACAAACAATGCTGAAAAAATATAGTCTGGGAGTTATGACAACCTGAACATCTATTATCACCAGAATTTTTACTGACAATACATTCTTTTCTTGTACAATATTACTTGATTATAGATTTCACTACTATGTTCAATTCTTCGCCACCTCTACTTCCCTTCAGATACACTCCCTTTCTGTCTCTCATTAGAAAAGAACAGACTTCTATGGTATAATAAGGAAACAAGGAAACATAACAAAATAAAGTATAATAAAATAAAACAAAACCCTTCACACTGAGTTGGACCAGCAACCCAGTAGAAAGAAACGATCCTCAAGAACAGGTAGAAGATTCAGAAATGTAAATATTCATACATCCAGGAGTCCAATAAAAGCACTAGGCTGAAAGCTGTAATATATATGTAGAGGACCTGGTGTAGAACATGCTTAGCCCCATGCTTGATGTGTCAGTCTTTGTGGGCTCTAGATCCTTGTTCAGTTGTTTCAGGTGCTTTATTCTCCTCATAACCTTCATTCCCTCTATCTCTTCCTCTGTTTCTACCTCCTAACCTCTGGTTCTTAATGGTAGGTATGGCCATTATCCAATAGCATGAGGTTTAAGTCAAATCAAACATTTTAAGCTATTCCTAGAAATTCTGTACAACAATTGCTTAACTTATATTTCGGGCAGGACAGATTGTAAGTCAAAGGATTGTGGCTGGGTTGGTGTTTAGATTTCTCTTTTGCTAGTTTACAGAATATCTTCACACACTGAAGATACTAAAATGTAGGACTGGAGGCTTCATGTAGACAACATCTCTACTTCTCCACATTGAGTTGTCTGGGTGTTGTCTTCAGCAATGGGTTCCCAGTGTTTGTTTTGGTGGAGAAATACATTGTCTTTTATTGTTTGAAGATTTCCATGGGACTCTGTTGGCCAACTACATAGTTGTATGCAGCCTAGTTCAACTACTAAAAACCTTATTTAGTGGCAAGGGATGGCCAGTTGAGACTGTCTCACTCATTATTGGGATACCGCACTAGAATCATCTTTATATGTTTTAAGAAGATTCTTCTCTACTAGGTTCCCATATCATCTTTCAGGTGTCCCTCAGTTTGAGCCCCGTTGTTTTGCATTCTCTCTCAAAGATATTTTCCTACCTCATCCCAACTCAATCTTTCTATTTCTGTCCTATTCTTGTCCCCAATCTACACATAAAAACTATTCTATTTCCCTTACCAAGAGGCCTGTGACTTCCTACCCAGTAGTCCTTTCCTTTATATCTAAATGCTCTCAATGAATTGTAGGTTGGTTATTATATATTTAATGGTTAATGTCCATATATAAGCAGATATATACCATATTTATATTTCTGGGTCTGGATAAACTCACTCAGGATGATTTTTTCCCCTAGTTCTACCAATTCACTTGCAAATGATATGATCATGAGTTGTCACTTGTGTTATTGATCTTAGTCATTCTGATAGTTTTAAGAAAGAATATCACAATAACTTTGAGTTGTATTTCCTGATGTTGAACATTGATGTTGTTCTTAGCCATTTGAGTGCCCTCTATTTAGGACTCACTGTTTAGATATGTAACTCATTTTTAATTTGATTATTATAATTTTTGATATGTACTATTTGAGTTCTCTAAAATTGGGGTAGATAAGTCCTCAATCAGTTGTGGAGTATGTAACAATCTTTCCCGTTCTGTAGACTGCAATTTTTTGAATGGTGGGTTTTGTTGTTGTTTTGCTTTTGTTTGTCTGTTTGTTTTTGTTGTTGCTTTTTCTTCTGGTGTTATTTTTTAATTTTTTATTAGATATTTTCTTCATTTACATTTCAAATGCTATCACAAAAGACCCCTACACATACCCCCCCTTGCCCTGTTACCCTAACCACTCACTCCCATTTCTTGGCCCTGGCAATCCCCTGTACTGGGGCATATAAAGTTTGCAAGTGCAAGGGGCTTCTCTTTCCAATAATGGCCGACTAGGCCATCTCCTGCTACATATTCAGCTAGAGACATGAGATCTGGGGGTACTGGTTAGTTCATATTGTTGTTCCATCTAAAGGGTTGCAGACCCCTTCAGCTCCTTGGGTAGTTTAACTCCTCCAATGGGGGCCCTATTTTCCATCCTATAGATGACTGTGAGCATCCACTTCAGTATTTGCCAGGCACTGGCATAACCTCACACGAGACAGCTATATCAGGGGCCTTTCAGCAAAATCTTGCTGGCATATGCAATAGTGTCTGCATTTGTTGGCTGATACAGGATGGACCCCCAGGTGGGGCAATCTCTGGATGGTTCATCCTTTCATCTTAGCTCCAAACTTTTTCTATGTAACTCCTTCCATGGGTATTTTATTCCCTATTCTAAGGAGGAATGAAATATCCATGTGTTGGTCTTCCTTCTTTGTGATTTTCTTGTGTTTTGGAAATTGTATCTTGGGTATTCTAGGATTCTGGGCTAATATCCACTTATCAGTGATTACATATCAAGTGACTTCTTTGTGATTGGGATACCTCACTCAGAAACATCCATTTGCCTAAGAATCTCAACAACGAAAGAACCTCTGGGGGAATCACCATGCCTGACCTCAAAGCTTTACTACAGAGCAATTGTGATAAAAAATTTCATGGTACTGGTGCAGGAACAGACAGGTACATCAATGAAATAGAATTGAAGACCAGAAATGAACCCACACACCTATGGCTACTTGATCTTTGACAAGGGAGCTAAAATATCCAGTGGAAATAAGGCAGCATTTTCAACAAATGGTGCTAGCTCAACTGGCAGTTTCCATGTAGAAGAATGCGAACTGATCCATTTTTATTTCCTTGTACAAATCTCAAATCTAAGTGGATCAAAGAACTCCACATAAAACCAGAGACACTGAAATTTATAGAGGAGAAATTGTGGAAAAGCCTCAAAGATATGGGCACAGGGGAAAAATTCCTAAAGAGAACAGAAATGGCCTATTCTTTAAGATCAATAATCAAATGGGACCTCATAAAATTACAAAGCTTCTGTAGAACAAAAGATAATATCAATAAGACAAAAAGGCCACCAACATATTGTGAAAGTATTTTTACCAATCCTAAATCTGATAGGGGACTAATACCCTATATATACAAAGAGCTCAAGAAGCTGAACTCCAGAAATTCAAATAACCCCATTAAAAATGGGTTACAGAGATAAACAAAGAGTTTGCTGTAGGGACCCTGATATAACTGTCTTGTATGAGGCTATGCCAGTGCCTGGCAAACACAGAAGTGGATGCTCATAGTCATTTATATGATGGAACACAGGGCCCCCAAAGGAGAAGCTAGAGAAAGTACCCAAGGAGCTGAAGGGGTCTGCAACCCTATCAGAGAAACAACAATATGAACTAACCAGAACCCCCAGAGCTCGTGTCTCTAGCTGCATATGTAGCAGAAGATTGTCTTGTCGGCCATCATCAGGAACAGAGACCCCTTGGTCTTACAAACTTTATATGCCCTAATACAGGGGAACTCCTGGGTCAAGAAGTGGGAGTAGGTGGGTAGGGAAGAAGAGCAGGGGGAGGATATAAGAAACTTTTGGGATAGCATTTGAAATGTAAAACAAGAAAATATCTAATAAAATAAAATAAAAAACAAAGAAACAACAAACAAACAAACAAACAAAGAATTCTCAACTGAGGAATACCGAAGGGTGGAGAAACACTTTATAAAATGTTCAACATCCTTAATCATCAGGGAAATGCAAATCAAAACAACCCTGAGATTCCACCTCACACCAGTCAGATAGGCTAGGATCAAAAATCCAGGTGACAGCAGATGCTGGAAAGGATGTGGAGAAAGAGGAATACTCCTCCATTGCTGGTGGCATTGGAAACTTGTACAACCCCTCTGGAAATCTGGTGGTTCCTCAGAAAATTGGACATAGTACTACTGGCAGATCCAGCAATACCTTTCCTGGGCATATACCCAACTGGTAATAAGGACACATGCTCCACTATTTTCATAGCAGACCTATTTATAATAGCCAGAACCTGGAAAGGACACAGATGTCCCTCAACAGAGTAATGGATACAGAAAATGTGGTACATTTACACAATGGAGTACTACTCAGATATTAAAACAATGAATTTATGAAATACAGAATTTTCAGTTTCTTGAGTGTTCATTTATTAACTGTTTATTGGTGCCTGCACTGTCAGTGTTCAGTTCCTGATGTCTGCCCCTATGCCAAGTAATAAGCTCAAGGACATTCCTCTCTTCTATCAGGTTCAACATATATGATTTTCATTGTTATTGTGCTTGTTGTAGTTGTTGCCACTGCTGTTGTTGAGGTCTTTGATATATTTATAGTTAATATTTTTACATTTTAAATAATTATTTAATTACCTAATTAATTAATTTACATTTCAAGCCCTGCCCTCCCTCCAGGTGCTCACCCCTTCACTGACACTTGCCTCCTTCCAGTACCCACTTAGTGCTACCCTCCCCTTCCTCTCTGAGAGGATGGTGCCCCCTGACTATCTCCTCACCCAGGCACATCAAGTCACTGTCATATTATCTGCATCCTCTCCCACTGAGGCCAGAAAAGGCAGCCCTGTAGGGGAACCATAGTTAGGCTACACCTTTAGAGAGAGCCTCTGATAAGTTGTTGGATGCTCACATGGAGCTAAAGCTGCACATCAGCTGCATAGGTTCAAGGGCCTCATTACAAACCATGTGTATTCTTTGGTTAATGGCTCATTTTCTGTGAGCTTCCTAGTCTAGGATCTGACACTATTGTTGGTCTTCCCGTAGGGTCCCCATCTTATGCAGGCTGTCAGTCCTTCCCACATTTCCATAAGAGTTCCCAACCTTGGTCCAGTGTTTGGCTGTGGGTATCTGAGTCTGTTTCATTCAGCTGCTAGATAGAGCCTTTCAAAGTCTGTTATGCTAGATTTCTATGTACAAGCATAACATAGCATCATTAATAATATCAGAAATAGTGCTTGCCCATGGGATGGTTCACAAGTTAGGATGGTTATTAGCTAGCCATTCCTTCAGTCTCTGCTCCATCTCTGTCCCTGCATTTCTTCTAGACAGGACAAATTTTGGGTTGAAAAGTTGTGAGGGTTTGTTGGTGTCCTTGTCCCTACACTGGGGGGTCCTCCCTGGCTACAGAAGGTGTCCTCTTCAGGTTGCACATCATCACTGTTAGGTTTCTCAGCTGTGGTCACCTCCATTGACTTCTGGGAGATTCCTGCAGAATTTTTTTTTCAGGGTGAAAAATTTACATTCTTGTATATGCAGTTATTTAGGTTGCAGCATCACTTGTTGAAGATGTGGTCTTTTTCCCACAAGCTACTGGGGGTGTAATCATTATTCATGCCTGCATCAACTCTTGGAACTATAAAACATGACTAGATAGGAAAGATACACCAACTGGTATAGTAATGGGATGAATATCAGGGGAATAACTAACCATTTTCTGAATGTACTTAAGTCCCTCTCATAAAATGTAAGCACTCATTTGGAACTATTATAAGGCTAATAACTCATTTCTAGGAAAGAAATAAGCACAAAGTAAAACTGGATTTTTAGCTCTCATTTTAAAACAGACAAAGTCTGCTGGGCAGTTATGTTGCACACCTTTAATCCCAGCACATGAGAGGCAAAGGCAGGTGGACTTCTGAGTTCCAGGCCAGCCTGGTCTACAGAGTGAGTTCCAGGACAGCCAAGGATAAACAGAGAAACCCTGTCTCAAAAAACAAAACAAAACAAGCAAACAAACAAAAAACAAAACAAAATGAAAAAAAACAAAATGAAAAAAAATCAAACAAATGAACCACCCTCAAAAATTAAATACACAAAGAACTTCTACATAATACTTGATAGCAGGGAAGTAAAAAGGAGAAAAGGTCTTGGTGCCATAGGAAATAAAAGGGGCAAACATTTTTTACAGGTATCCAGTAGTGAGGAAATTAAACCCAGTAATTAAAAGAGGCCTCATGAAACTAAAAGGTGTATATATAGCAAATCTGTCATCATCTATTTGAAGAAAGAAAGATCTTTGCCAGGTACATATCTGATGGAGTGCTAACATCGAGAGTGTTCAAGAAACCAAATAATCTAATTATAAAAATTGGGATATGGACCAAAAAGAAAGTTCCTAAAGGTTGAAGCACACATGAATGAAAAGCATTTTTAAAAGTCCTCAATGGATTTAGCCTTAGTAAAAAACAAATTAAAACAACTTTAAGGTTTTATCTTACTCCAGACAGAATGTACAAAATCAACATCAAAATAAAACACAAGGAATACAAAGGACTTTTAACGAATGGTTAACAAATATTCCCTGTTGATAACAAAGCAAACTAATGTAAACATTCAGCAAATCAATGTGTAGTCGCCTCAAAAATCTGTAAATACATATATTATGTAACCCAACTTTATTCAGTTTCTCACCACAGAGACAGTTGCTCATCTCTATGCACTGTCTCTCCAGCACAATAACCAGGAAATGGAAAGAGAATAAATATATTGTAACTGATGAATGGTTAATGAAAATATTATACACAAATACACATATGTATGAAAACCTGGCAGTGGTGGCACATGCCTTTAATCCCAGCACTCGGGAGGCAGAGGCAGGCGGATTTCTGAGTTCGAGGCCAGCCTGGTCTGCAGAGTGAGCTCCAGGACAGCCAGGGCTACACAGAGAAACCCTGTCTCAAAAAAAAAAAAACAAAAAAAAAAAAAAAAAAAAAAAAAAAAAAAAAAAAAAAGGTCAGGTGAATATTAAATTTCCAAGCTTTAAGTGTTTGTGTTTCATTTGCAATACCCCAAAAGATTAGGGAATGATTAAGGGAATATTAGAAAGTAGAGAATATTTAAATTAAGGGATGATATAAAATGGTTCTAAAATGACAGAACATAATATTATGGGACACAGTTGATTAGATGAGTTGGGAATAGGAAGAAATAGAGGGAGCAGTAATGATTTATATCCATCACCATAGATGAGTAAGTCTTTCAGTACTTTCATTATAGAAGCTTTTGGATGTTGATGTCAATTAATCAAGTGTCTCACTACAGGTCAATGTATAGAAAGTAAGGCTTCAGAATACTCAATCCAAAATAAACTGTAATAGTTATAGACAATTATTTAAGAGTCAAATACATTTTCTTCATATGTACATTCCTTCACACAACTCCTCCAAATATGTCAACAACTGCTACCCTACCAAATTACATGTTCCTTTTATTTTCATCTCTCTATTTAAGTCCATAGAGTCGTGTTTATATTCTAAAATAGTCTTTAATCCTCAGCCAACAATGAAGTACTATAGATATACCACATCTCATCCTATTAAAGAAAGCCAACATTATTGGTTCAGCAAATATTAAGGGGCAATTGCTCCTAAGTATAAAATTCTGTCATTTAAACTTACAAAGATGGAACAGGACTATTGTGTGAACTGAAGTAAACTAGATAAAGAAAAGTAAATGCTTGGTTGCACTCTTACATAAAATAAAAATAATGTTGTTCTTACAGTTAAGAGTGTAGAATGTTGTTTCCTGAGGTTATGTGGACATGATTGGCGGAAAACAATTCATTGGTACTCACACCATGAAAAGACTTATAAGCTCAGGAAATTGAAATTTTAACTGGCTCAAAGTCTTCTTCCTAGTGATCAGTGTTCCTAATACTAGAAGTTGATGTGCAAGCTGGAAAAAAATAATCATTGTCCCTACACAGATAGCTATCTATTAACCAAAGCAATTTCTAACATGAAAAATATTCCTATATGTACAAGAGTGGCACTTATACTTTCTGTTAACCAGCAGCAGCTAATTGGAGTCATGGAACAATTAAAAGGTAAGGAATCTTTCCTGGAGGTTAGATATTTGAGATTGTGACTTTAAAAGGAGAACTTACTAAATGCCAATTTCCTATACCAGAATGATTCCTAACCTCAATCTCAATACTCACTCTTTTACACAGAGAAAGTTAAAGACCTCACTTTTGCTGAAACATGTTTTATCATAGAGCAGGAGACAATTACAAAAAATCAAACAAAGCAACAACAAACCAGACTGTGGGATGCCTATCACCAATTCATATATCTATAATAGTACTTTTTTCCCTAAAGCTCATATGACACATATAAAAATGGTGAAAGAAAGATTAGAAGAATGACAGGACTAAGAAGACTTCAGTATGATTGAGTCTTTTATGATTTTACCAAAAAGGTATACCCAGAAAGTACCACTGATATGGCTGGCTAAGCATGATCTGAACAATTCCAACACTAGCTTATACTCCAAAATAGATAGGGAATTTCATAGTATCCCTCCCAATATGGAGACCTACAAACAAGCTATCAAGAAAAGGAAAGTTATTCTTGACAGAGAGAAGTGACCCCTTTTGGTTGTCAAATAACAAGTTGTTTGTCTTAGAAATATATATATACACCTCCTTAGACCCAGATCTCTGACTTATTCCAAGGACGCTCTCCTACACATTGACTTCTGTTCTCTCTACCATCCCTCTCTATTCTTACCCTCATCTGATCCCCCACCCTGTTAGCCTCCCTACCTGAGTGATATTCAAAAATCCTCTATTGGATCCTCTTTTTTTTTCTTTGCTTTTTAACTGCTCTATTTATCATAGCATATACTTTATGTTTCTAATCCACTTACAAGAGAGTGCATACCATGTCGATCTTTCTGGGTCTCAGTTACCTCACTCAGGATGATATAGGCTCCCAGGAGTCTATGGAGGTGACCCTAGCTTACATTACTAGCAGCAGTGGATATGGAGCCTGAAGTGAACTCCTCCTTTAGCCAAATGGTATTGAAATTGGAGGAAGGGACACTAACTCATGCAGAATACTTTTATCCAAATTTTGTTCTTCCTACAAGATGTGCAGAGATAAAGTTGGAGAATATACTGAAGGAATTGGCAATCAATGACTGGCTTAACTTGAGGCATATCCTATGGAAGAAAGTCAACACCTGGCACTATTGCAGGGCAGAAGCCTAGCATAACTGTTTTCTGGGAGGTTTCATCCAGCAGCTTCTGGAACCAGATACAAAAACCCTCAGTCAAACCTTTCCTTAAGGTGCTAAAGTCTTGTAGAAGAGTTGGGGGAAGGATTGAGGGACACCACAAGAAGACCTACCAAATCAACTAACCATGGCTCATAGGGACTCACAGAAACTGAATCACCAACAAAAGCACATGCGTGGTATGGACCTAGGTCTCCTACACATATGTAGTATATATGTAGCTTAGTATTCATGTTGGTCTCTTAACCATTGGAGTCGTGACTGTGGGTTATGAAATATTGAATGTACACAGCATGCTGTATTTCCTTTTGTTCTTTCATATGAATAAATCTTAAACAATAATTGAAGAAGAAGCCATGATCTTGGAGGAGAAGAGAATGGGTGAGGATATGGAGAAAATGATTTGTCTACATTAAAGAAAGAGAACTTCAGATCATAAAACTGATGAGTTGTCTGGTATAATAAGAGAATTGATATCCAGGGGAGGTCTGCTTTATTCTGGACGGAAACATAAGAGTGGATCTATGGAACTGGGGATGTGGGAGTGGCTGGAGGGAAAGCTGTGGTTAAGGGTATTGCATGTTAGAAGAATTGATAATCTCTATATTGTTAATATTAGCCTTCTGTAACACTCTTGGGACCTCCCCAAGACGGGATCATCAGTCAAAGAAAAAGGGTTGGCTGAATCTAGGCTCCTTGCTTATGAGTTACCTCCAGTAGCAGATGAGCAGACTGGTCTTCATGCTGTCCCTGAGCCTATTGTCTGCCTGCCTCTGCATCTCTAGGCCTGTTCAGGATTCAGTGGGAGAACATGCACCTAGTCCTGTAGTTACTTGATATATAGGGAAGGAGGGTTATTAATGAGGTGAGTGGCACCAGAGGGGAGCTTTCCCTTCTCTTTTGAGAAGGGAAACATGGAACAGGGTTGAAAACTTCCATCAGGGTTTTCAACCTAGGAGGTTTCAAACTAGGAGGAGAGGAGGAGCTGATATTGGGTTGTGAAGTGAATAAATAAATAAAATTTTTAAAAAGGAAATAAAAAGTAAGAGAAAATAAAACTATAAAATATGGAAATTTTCAAAACAGAGAAGAAAAATAATTTGCTATGTTTTCTTGGCAAACTTGGAAATATTTGATTTAAAAATACATTCAGTTTCATACAGCATTATACAATATAGGAATGAATCAACAAATTACTTGGTATTCTTCTAATTCATATAATTTTATGGCTGCTAAAGCAGTTACAATGAATAAATAAAAAATAAATGTGATGGGACAAAATTACAAAAAATATTATTTAGCAGGTGCAAGGTGGTTATACAATCATCCAACTATGATTTAAATATGAAAAATGAAAACATGAACTCCATTCTCACTTATGGTTTCCCCTGGATCATTCATGTAAAATAAATTACTCTCACAGAATTTCTATATAAAAAATTTCTATATAAAAATTATACTTGTAATTACAATTTACAAGTTTATTCACTTGGGTTCTCCAGATAAATAAAGTCAATACAATGGATAATATATTATAATGGGAATTTGTTAAAGTGTCATCTAGACTGGACAGCCCAGTGATATCTATCTGTGTGGTGGAAAGACTGAGAACCTGGTAATTACTTACTTATTCCAGAAAGTTGAATTACAAAAGCAATTCATTCTAACACTGAATGCCGAATGGATTCATAGAATACCATTATTCTACTAGAGGCATTGGAAGGTCAGAGAAACCAATCCTAAAGTTACAAAAAAAAGAAAGCTTGTAACACTATCAGCTACAGCAGATACTCATGAACAAGGACAAAATGTTGACAGGCAAAATTAGCAACGTAGCTTCCTTAAGACCATTTTATGAGTGAAATGCTGAATATATAGTGAGTTGGGCTATCAGGTAACTGTGGGGAAGAGCATACCTGGCTATAGTCAGGTAACTGTGGGGGTGGAGTCTAGCCAGAATGCCAGAAACTTGGGACATTGTCTGCTTCAGTGGTAGTAACAGAATTATGGAGTTGGGGGCTCTGTGGTTTCAGACACCTTATTATGGGAACATGGCTCGAATTTTTGTCCATTGTAGAGTTCTCTACTGGGTTGCCAGAGCAAGCCCCATTCAACCAAAATAGGCTGCTTATCACAGTCACACAAGAAACAGTAAAAATATATCATTGGCATTAATGAAATGATTTAATGACATTAAATGAAGTGCACATGACTCTGGATAACAGACAATTATGCTTTCATTCACAGGTCATAGGTGACATGATTGCTGGAGCCTAGTATCTTATAGTCCAGCACTCTGCAACCATAGATAGATCTTATTGTGCCCAAACTGCTGTCATTGACCAGGTAGAAATTTAAATACTAAAATATTTGTAGAGATACAGTGCTGTATCAAATTAAAGTTCTCATTTGTTTACTCACCTGTGTCGGATATTTTGGATGAAATCGTCCTGGTCAATGCTAAGGGCTGCCCTCATTAGACTGTTTGGAAGCATATTGAGCACAATGTTAATTAAATATTGTATGTGATCACTGAATAGATTTGGGCATAACCTCTGACTAGTCTGTAGGTCAGACACTTCAGAGCTTGTATTGAAGTCAGAGTTTGGGAAAATTTACGTGAGATCAAGACAGTACAAACATGAATTTTAAAAATGGAGGGAGAAATATTCCCCTAGGTGTTTCTTTCCAAAAGAATTGAAAGAGAACATATGGAGGAGGAGGTTATTTGTTTGTTTATCAACAGTATATTTTGAATTACTTTGGATATAAGGCAACTCTCTCTCTCTCTCTCTCTCTCTCTCTCTATATATATATATATATATATATATATATATATATATATATATATATATATATATCTTAAATGAGAATAAGAGAAAAATGCAAACATGTTACTCTTAAAGAGGGTAGATTTTTAACTATTGCTACAATTAGCATGGGGAATATGTCTGTTCATATTCACTACTTGATCTTGATTTAACCGTGATTGATTGTATATATATGCAATGCAGAATTGTACCAGACCTTAAAAAAGGATCAATGCCGATACTCCTCAAAGTATTCTTCAAAAATAAAAAAAAAATCTGAATTCCATTCACAAGGTAATTATTACTCTGTGTGCTGGAGGCTTTTATGTCAACTCAACACAAGTTAAAGGATTGGAAGTCAGAGAAGCTCAATTAAGAAAATGGCTCCATAAAATCTGACTGACTCCATAACATCTTCTTTTTTTTTTCCAAATTTTATTAGATATTTTCTTAATTTACATTTCAAATGCTATCCTGAAAGTCCCCTATACCCTCCCCCTTCTTCTGCCCTGCTCCCTACCCACCCACTCCCACTTCTTGGCCCTGGTTTTCCCCTGTACTGGGACATATAAAGTTTGTAAGACCAAGGGGCCTCTCTTCCCAATGATGGCCAACTAGGCCATCTTCTGCTACATCTGCAGCTAGAGACACGAGCTCTGGGGGTTCTGGTTAATTCATATTGTTGTTCCACCTATAGGGTTGGAGACCCCTTCAGCTCCTTGGGTACTTTCTCTAGCTCCTCCATTGGGAACACTGTGTTCCATCTAATAGCTGACTGTGAGTATCCACTTCTGTGTTTGCCAGGCACTGGCATAGCCTCACAGGAGACAGCTATATCAAGGCTCTTTCAGCAAAATCTTGCTGGTGTATGCAATAGTGTCTGCATTTGGTGGCTGATTATGGGATGGATCCCCGGCTGCAGCAGTCATTGGTTGGTCCATCCTTTTGTCTCAGCTCCACACTTGATCTCTGTAACTCCTTCCATGTGTGCTTTGTTCCTAATTATAAGAAGGGGCGAAGTGTCCACATTTGGGACTTCATTCTTCTTGAGTTTCATGTGTTTTGCAAATTGTATCTTGGGTAATCTAAGTTTCTGGGCTAATATCCACTTATCAGTGAGTTCATGTTATGTGAGTTCTTTGTGATGGGTTACCTCACTCAGAATGATACCCTCCAGATCCATCCATTTGCCTAAGAAATTCATAAATTCATTGTTTTTAATAAATTGCTGAGTAGATCTTAATTAGTGACTGAAGAAAGAGACCCTAGCCATGTGGTTCTATCTCTGGGCTTATGGGCCTGCCCTTCTTCTATCAAAAACAAACAAGCAAATAAAAAGTAACAGTTTATGCTAGCAAAACTCTAAGAAAAGAGAGCATATATTCCTTCCTGGTGGAAATATAAACAAATATAAAATAAGCAAATATAAAAAATCAATATGTCAGATTTTCAGAAAGCTGAAAGTGTACCTACTTCAAGGTCCATCTATATTGCCCTTGAGTTTATATTCAGGAGACTCTTCCTAGAGTAACATTTCCTCATATATGTTTATTGGTGTTATACTCTTAATATCCAGACATTAAAAATAGTATTTATATCTATCAACAGATGAGCAGATAATGCAAATATGGAACATTAACACAATAGAATATTAATTAACTGATTAAAAATAAGATTATTAAATTTGTTGACAATGAATGGAATTAGAAAATGTTATTATAATGATGTAACCAAGACCAAAAAAACAAGTATTATTTTTTCATATATGTGTATGCTAGCTTTCAAGCCTTAAAATGCAGGGTACAATCCATATTACCTTAAACACTGATGTCTAGTAAGGGACAAGGTAGGAGGGGAGGATATAAGGAAGAGGAAATCAAACATATAGTTCTTGCAGATTAAGCAGTGAGTGGAAATGAGAGAATTAAGTGTGTAAAGGATGGAAGAATGTGTTAAGGAAAGTATATGGAATGGGACAAATAAAACTATAGTGCATTTAAGGACTTATATGGAAACCTAATACAGAAAAAAGTTTCTTATTTTTTTATTTTTTAAAACCTCGAAAATATAGAAACATATATTAGAAATGTATAAGTAGTCATAAAATACTACGTGGAGAAAAATACCCCAACTCCCCAACTGGACATTTTTTTTTTTGACCTTTGTTGGTTTTTATTTGGTTATTTTTAAATTTTTTTATTAGATATTTTCTTCATTTACATTTCAAATGCTATCCCGAAAGTGCCCTATCCCCCCAGCCTGCTCCCTAAACTACCCACTCCTGCTTACTGGCCCTGGCATTCCCCTGTACTGGGGCATATGAACTTCGCAAGACCAAGGGCCTCTTCTCCCATTGATGGCAGAGTAGGCCATCTTCTACTACACATGCAACTAGAGACACAGTTCTGGGGGATATTGGTTAGTTCATATTGTTGATCCTCCTATAGGGTCTAGACATCTTATGCCATCAAATGAAACTTCTAGGGCTAGAAATGAGTTTTATCTATTTAAGTCATTAGTCAAAAGGGACCCCTATAAGCACCCAATAGCTCAGGCTATTGTCAAGGGTATGGGTTGTTCTATACCAACTGAAGAAAATGCCCTATTACTGCAGAAAGCACTTACATATCTTGTTAAACATGGAGAAATCAAAATGGTGCTGAAGTAGCTATTTCACCCCTACTGAATAAAATTCATGGGAGCAGAGGGAACTCTGCATGATACAGAACAGAAAAATCAATAGATATGCAAGAATGATATCCATTCAAGGTATACTGGTATAAGAGTGGCACAAATATGTAGGAGTAAATTACTTTCTGGTAGATTTTAAGGCTAACTCTATGACTTATCTGTCTGCACTGCTATCATTGTCAAGAATCCAATGTCTGGGTAGGCTATTGTTCTAAGGGAAAATTAAACAGCACTGCTATGCTAAAGTAACATATCAATAAACTCCTTATTGTGTTCTGCTATATCCATAAGCGAGTACTCTGCTTAGCTAACATTTAACATGCTTCTTTATCTACTCAATAAAAATGAACACAAAGAATTACAATTGGATAATGTGCAGAAAGTGAGAGGTTTTGGGAGCACTGAGTATTAAATACCATGTCCTTAACAAACCTTCCCCTCTATGCTCATGGTCCTGTGCAAAGAAGAAATTGGAAGATTGTAAGAGGGTAGATGAGGCTAAGGAAACTATGTTCCCAGATACATCAGGAGAAATGCACATATAAACTTATGGAGAATGTAATTGTAGAAAAGGGTCTGTATAGATTCAAGCTAGATGGGGGTATATTACTGTGAGAGAGAAGTGGACACAGGCTCATACCCCTAGTCAATAAGGTACAAGTAATTGGTACCCTTTGGTGAAGAAAATCTTTTATTCTCCAGTGGAATCTCACTAGGTATATTAACCACACTTCAGGGCAGACTTCATGTTCACAAATGAAGGGCCAACACAAGGGCATCTCAAAATTGTTTTAGATTTTTCTGTTTAGGAATTTTCCCTTAGTGTTTTGTTCATATTTTTTCAGCTTTAGATTTCTCATGCTTGCTCTCTCTCTCTCTCTCTCTCTCTCTCTCTCTCTGTGTGTGTGTGTGTGTGTGTGTTTCTCTGCCTCTATGTCTCTGCGTCTGTCTGCATAAATTTGTATGTATATAGGTTTGGCAGATGCTTTGAAGGAGGAGCTGTAGTGGCTAAATAAACTTTCTGAAGACAGTCCACCAGTCTGCGCAGATTGATGGGTATATCTTGGAAAGGCACAGCCCCAGGGCTTTGTTTTGTCTTATTTCTTCTTGTTGCTGATGTGCCTTGTCATTTGTGTCATATATCTGGCATGGCCTGACTGGGTGTTATTGTAGCTTGGTGTGATTATTTTATGGATGATAGAGATAATATTGTTTAGATGAATTATACAGAATTCCTGATTGATTTAAATAATCTAGAAACTTAGAGTAGTTAATATGGAGTTTAAGGAGATTGTTTAAGTTCTTTCACCAGAAACATATAAAAGTTAGAAGTAAGAGTAGAATGTGCCCCCTCCTTGAAAAATAGTAATGGCTTCGTAGGTTGGTAAAGGAGTACAGTGAGTTTTCATGAACTACTAGCAAATAATTATACTTGGAAGAGAAAAACAAGCATGAGACAAGGAAATGATCAACTAAAACATTTCGTTCTAGGTTAAGTCTGAGTTCCTTAATCTTGTGATCTATGGATAGGGCCATAGGTTTCAGGGCACACTATGAAAAGACAGGGTTATGAATAAACAATAGAGAATTCTATTATGAGTATAATAGTAGAGAATAAATTATTATCCAGTTTAGCTGAAAAAGACTTCAAAAATAAGTCATAAGATAGATGACAATTTGGTTCTTGGTAAATAAAAATTGTCCTCAGCTAAGCATAGGAAAAATTGTGACATTATAAAGTCACTTGCTTAAAGTTTGTTAATCAATGACTAAAGGATTATTGCTCTGGGGTTGTCTTGAACTTGTATAGAGAAATATTGATAGGAAATGTTTAGTTATACATAAATTTCAAAAGAAGAATACATATCAATAAAGATTTTAATCTGTTTCTTATAGAGTATGTTCTTAGGGTGACTGTTTTTAGATAATATATAACTTATGGCTCTGACATAATCCTTTTCCTACATAGAGAATTTTATCTTAGATGATACGAAAAAGCTAAGAGAAAAAATACATATAAACAAGCAGATTTGTAAAATGGAGCCCACTTGTATGTATGTATGTATGTATGTATGTATGTATGTATGTATGTATATTTGTATGTATGCATATATGTATGTTTGTATGTATGTATGTATGTATGTATCTATGTATGTATATGTGTGAAGTTGTTGGAGCTTTCCTTGCTTCATCCACTCAGTGTGTGTGTGTGTGTGTGTGTGTGTGTGTGTGTGAGTTCAAAGAGAACAGAGAGCCTCTCGCAGGTCACTCAGTCTTGGCTCCAATGAATCCAAGTTTATTGGCTCATACAAAATCTGCTGAGTGACTAATCACCAAGTTCACACTTGACCCTCCTCAGATTACCCTGTGGTGTCAGAGCTGTCCTTCAAAAAAAGATTCTTTTTTTCTTTTCTTTTCTTTTCTTTTTTTTTTTTCTTTTTTTCTTTTTTTTTTTTTTTAATGCTGGTGAGATCAAGATGTATGACACAAGAGCAGAACATAAAGCAGGGTTAGAAACTGAGTGTACTTGCTTACTAATTGTGGCCTCTGGAGCAAGGTATTTAATCTTACTAGTGCTCGCATAGCTCCTTCAAATCGTCTATCTCACCCTCTAAGAATAACAACAGGTAGCTGCTTTCTGGTGCTATGACTAAAGGAGCCAGTGCATGTAAAACTTGGAATGCTTTGAGCAGTACTTGGGATAGGGGGGGGGGCTAGTTATTGTTTTGTAGCCATTAATAAATTTATTAATATATGTGTCTCTATCTGCATATGTAGCAGAGGATGGCCTAGTTGGCCATCAATGGGAGGAGAGGCCTTTATTCTTGATAAGATCATATGCCCCAGTACAGGGGAATGCCAGGGCCAGAAAGCAGGAGTTGGTGGGTTGGGGAACAGGGCTGGGAGAGGGTATAGGGGGCTTTGGGGATAACATTTGAAATGTAAATGAAGAAAATATCTAATAAAAAAGACCCACTGTCTTTTTTCCAATAGGGTATAATATGTCATATAGTAAAGATTCTTTTGTTGTTGTTGTTTTGCTTTGCTTGTTTGTTTTCAAAAATAGAAAATAAAAGGGTATGCATCTTGGGAGACATTAAGGTAGAGAGTATCTGGGAAGAGATGGAGGAGAGAACAGTGTGATCAAAATATATTTTATGTAAAGTTTATTGTTCAACAGAAATAGAAAACAAAACATTTCACTATATTTATGTCTACAAGTGTTTGCCTGAAAATATGCATGTATACCACCTGTGGTTCTAGTTCCAATGGAAGCCAGAAGACTGTTTTGAATTCCGTGGAATTAGAGCTATAAGTGATTATGAACCCCATGTGGATGCTGAGGAAACAAAATTCTCTCTGCAAGCTCAGTAAATTAACGCAAGCAATGAACTATTACACCTGGCCCCATAATTCGTGTTGTCTACAAAAGTAGCTCTGTTAATTACTGAATATAATATAGAAGTAATACTCTAAGTGTATTTTTTGCATGTTATAATATTACATAGTTATTGGATCCATTTAGTCAGATATGAAGATAATTTTTTTTCAATTTTATTTTTATTAGATATTTTCTTCATTTACATTTCATAAGCTATCCCCTTTCCTAGTTTCCTCTCTGAAAGTCCCCTATACCATCCCCCTACCCTGTTCCCCATCCCACCCACCCCTGCAACCTGGCCCTGGGTGTCTCATGTACTGGGGTATATAATCTATGCAAGACCAAGGGTCTCTCCTCCCATTGATGGCCAACTAGGCCATCCTCTGCTACATATGCAACTAGAGACACAAGCTCTCGGGGGTACTGGCTAGTTCATATTCTTGTTCCTCCTATAGGGTTGCAGACCCCATTGGCTCCTTGGGTATTTCTCTATCTCCTTCATTGTGGGCCCTGTACTCCATCCAATAGATGACCATGAGCATCCACTTCTGCATTTGTCAGGCACTGGCATAGCATCACAAGAGATAGCTATATTGCTGGGGATAAAAATTGCTTTACATAAGATTGATCCATTTTTATAAAAAATTGTATGGGATGTGATGCAAAAAGAATAGAGAAAACAAATCCTAGATTAAAATTACAAACATTCCACTCATAAAGAAACTGACAAACCAACTGTATTGTAGGGATTCTTTGGGAGCTTAAGTAAGATTAGCCAACAATTAGTGACACCCAAAAATTCAACAATCTATTCCAAAATATTAAGTGACTATTATATTTATTGGAGGAGTAGCACACTAAGTTGATAAGATATTCAAGTTCTATTTTTTTAGAAATATAGAGTACTGACAAATAGATGTTATTTAAAGTTTGAACATTTCTGTTCTCAAAAGCATTTGAAGTATTAACTTTCGTAAATGTATGTTTATGTTGCTCTCAACTTTGGTCCAAGAAGTTTCTTTTGCAGTGTTCAGATGTTAATATAGAAACTCATAAAATATATATGAGTAAAATTACTAGTAAGACAAAAAATTTGCTGTACAATTATATCTTGAAATATTAAATATTCATATTATTGATAAGTTAATATTAAGCATATTCACTGTAAAGATCTTAGTGATTTAAATTGTAATCATTAGTGTCCTATTGTATAACTATTGTGCTTTCATTCTAAAATGAGAGTGGGCTTATATTAATTATATTTCATTACACTGTATACATGTTTGAAATTCTCAAACAGTAAATTTTTAAATGCTTAATTAAAGAGCAAACTATGCATCAATTTGCATGAAGTCCAAGTGGATCAAGGACTTTAACAGATAATCAGATACACTGAATCTAATAGAAGAAAAAGTGGAAAAGAGCTTGAAGCCATTGGAATAGGGGAAATTTCCACCAATGACTTAGACTCTAAGACCAAGAAATGATAAATGGGATCTCTTGAAACAGAAAGGTGTCTGTTAGGTAAAGGACACTGTCAATAAGACCAAATGGCAACCTGTTGATTGGAAAATATCCTTACCAACCCTACATCTGGTAGAGGCTAATGTACAAAATATTAAAAGGACTCAAGAAATTAGACTCCAGAAAACAAATTAACCCAATTAAAAAAACGGTATGCAGAGTTAAACAGAGTATCTTCAACAGAGGAATCTCAAATATGGCTGGGAAAAACTTAAAGAAAGTTTCAATATCCTTAATCTTCAAGGAAGTGCAAATTAAAATGACCCTGCACCAATCAAAATAGCTAAGATCAAAAACTAAACCAACAGCACATGTTGGGAAGAATGTAGAAAAGGGGAAAGACTCCTCCCCTTGAAAACTGGAACAAATAGTTTGAAAATTGATGTGTTGTTCCCTCAGAAAATTGGATATAGTTCTACCTGAAGACCCAGTTGTACCACACTAAGGCATATACCCAAACTATGCTCCACCATAACACAAGGACATATGCTCCACTATGTTCATAGCAGGCTTATTTGTAATAGGTAGAAACTGAAAGCAATGTAGATATTCTTTGCTTGAAGAATGAATACAGAAAATGGGTTCATTTACATAATGCAATATTATTTGGCTATTAAAACAATAGCATCACAAATTATGAAGACAAATGAATCTAACTAGAAAATATCATCCTGAGTGAGGCCTCCCATGCCCAAAAAGACATGCATACATGCATACATTTATATATTCACTGATAAGTGGCTATTGGGCAAAAAGTACAGAATACATATGATACATCCCACAGACCATAAGTTAAAGAAGAAGGAAGGCCCAATTGAACATGTTTCCATACCAGTTAGAAATGGAAACAAAATAATCCTTGGAGGCAGAGGAAGGGAAGAGACTGGGGAAGAGAGGAGAAAAAGGAAAGTTTGATAAGTTATGAGGAGATATAGGAGAGAAGCTCAGGGGACCAGGAGAATGAATTGAAATGTGCTAGGGATTATAGAAAACCTCTAGAAAGTGCCAGATATCTGACATGTGCAAAGCTCTAAGGACTCATGTATGTGACCTTATCAAAAGTGCCCAAAAGTGGGAAGATGGAACCTGAAGAGACCACACCCAATAGTTAGAAAGGACTCCCAATGGAAGGATTGGTACACCAAACCAACTTCAAATTTTCTAACTCAAAATTGNAGTGGAATCTCACTAGGTATATTAACCACACTTCAGGGCAGACTTCATGTTCACAAATGAAGGGCCAACACAAGGGCATCTCAAAATTGTTTTAGATTTTTCTGTTTAGGAATTTTCCCTTAGTGTTTTGTTCATATTTTTTCAGCTTTAGATTTCTCATGCTTGCTCTCTCTCTCTCTCTCTCTCTCTCTCTCTCTCTCTCTCTCTCTGTGTGTGTGTGTGTGTGTGTGTGTGTGTGTGTGTGTGTGTGTGTGTTTCTCTGCCTCTATGTCTCTGCGTCTGTCTGCATAAATTTGTATGTATATAGGTTTGGCAGATGCTTTGAAGGAGGAGCTGTAGTGGCTAAATAAACTTTCTGAAGACAGTACACCAGATTGATGGGTATATCTTGGAAAGGCACAGCCCCAGGGCTTTGTTTTGTCTTATTTCTTCTTGTTGCTGATGTGCCTTGTCATTTTTGTCATATATCTGGCATGGACTGACTGGGTGTTATTGTAGCTTGGTGTGATTATTTTATGGATGATAGAGATAATATTGTTTAGATGAATTATACAGAATTCCTGATTGGTTTAAATAATCTAGAAACTTAGAGTAGTTAATATGGAGTTTAAGGAGATTGTTTAAGTTGTTTCACCAGAAACATATAAAAGTTAGAAGTAAAAGTAGAATGTGCCCCCTCCTTGAAAAATAGTAATGGCTTCATAGGTTGGTAAAGGAGTACAGTGAGTTTTCATGAACTACTAGCAAATAATTATACTTGGAAGAGAAAAACAAGCATGAGACAAGGAAATGATCAACTAAAACATTTCGTTCTAGGTTAAGTCTGAGTTCCTTAATCTTGTGATCTATGGATAGGGCCATAGGGTTCAGTGCACACTATGAAAAGGCAGGGTTATGAATAAAGAATAGAGAATTCTATTATGAGTATAATACTAGAGGATAAATTATTATCCAGTTTAGCTGAAAAAAGACTTCAAAAATAAGTCATAAGATAGATGACGATTTGGTTCTTGGTAAATACAAATTGTCCTCAGCTAAGCATAGGAAAAATTGTGACATTATAAAGTCACTTGCTTAAAGTTTGTTAATCAATGACTAAAGGATTATTGCTCTGGGGTTGTCTTGAACTTGTATAGAGAAATATTGATAGGAAATGTTTAGTTATACATAAATTTCAAAAGAAGAATACATATCAATAAAGATTTTAATCTGTTTCTTAAAGAGTATGTTTTTAGGGTGACTGTTTTTAGATAATATATAACTTATGGCTCTGACATAATCCTTTTCCTACATAGAGAATTTTATCTTAGATGATATGAAAAAGCTAAGAGAAAAAATACATATAAACAAGCAGATTTGTAAAATGGAGCCCACTTGTATGTATGTATGTATGTATGTATGTATGTATGTATGTATGTTTGTATGTATGCATATATGTATGTTTGTATGTATGTATGTATGTATGTATGTATGTATGTATATGTGTGAAGTTGTTGGAGCTTTCCTTGTTTCATCCACTGAGTGTGTGTGTGTGTGTGTGTGTGTGTGTGTGTGTGTGTGTGAGTTCAAAGAGAACAGAGAGCCTCTCGCAGGTCACTCAGAGTTTTGGCTCCAATGAATCCAGGTTTATTGATTCATACAAAATCTGCTGAGTGACTAATCACCAAGTTCACACTTGACCCTCCTCAGATTACCCTGTGGTGTCAGAGCTGTCCTTCAAAAAAGATTCTTTTTTTCTTTTTTTCTTTTATGCTGGTTAGGTCAAGATGTATGACACAGGAGCAGAACATGAAGCAGGGTTGGAAACTGAGTGTACTTGGTTACTAATTGTGGCCTCTGGTGCAAGGTATTTAATCTTACTAAGTGCTCGCATAGCTCCTTCAAATCTTCTATCTCACCCTCTAAGAATAACAACAGGTAGCTGCTTTCTGATGCTATGACTAAAGGAGCCAGTGCATGTAAAACTTGGAATGCTTTGGGCAGTACTTGGGATATGGGGGACTAGTTATTGTTTTGTAGCCATTAATAAATTTATTAATATATGTGTCTCTAGCTGCATATGTAGCAGAGGATGGCCTAGTTGGCCATCAATGGGAGGAGAGGCCTTTTGTCTTGATAAGATCATATGCCCCAGTACAGGGGAATGCCAGGGCCAGGAAGCAGGAGTTGGTGGGTTGGGGAACAGGGCTGGGAGACGGGATAGGGGGCTTTGGGGATAGCATTTGAAATGTAAATGAAGAAAATATCTAATAAAAAAGACCCACTGTCTTTTTTCCAATAGGGTATAATATGTCATATATTAAAGATTCTTTTGTTGTGGTTGTTTTGCTTTGCTTGTTTGTTTTGAAAAATAGAAAATAAAAGGGTATGGGTCTTGGGAGACATTAAGATAGAGAGTATCTGGGAAGAGATGCAGGAGAGAACAGTGTGATCAAAATATATTTTATGTAAAGTTTATTGCTCAACAGAAATTAAAAAAACAAAACATTTCATTATATTTATGTCTACAAGTGTTTGCCTGAAAATATGCATGTATACCACCTGCGGTTCTAGTTCCAACGGAAGCCAGAAGACTGTTTTGAATTCCATGGAATTAGAGCTATAAGTGATTATGAACCCCATGTGGATGGTGAGGAAACAAAATTCTCTCTGCAAGCTCAGTAAATTAAAGCAAGCAATGAACTATTACACCTGGCCCCATAATTTGTGTTTTCTACAAAAGTAGTTCTGTTAATTACTGAATATAATATAGAAGTAATAATACTCTAAGTGTATTTTTGCATGTTATAATATTACATAGTTATTGGATCCATTTTGTCAGATATAAAGATAAATTTTTTTCAATTTTATTTTTATTAGATATTTTCTTCATTTACATTTCAAATGCTATCCCCTTTCCTAGTTTCCTCTCTGAAAGTCCCCTATACCCTCCCCCTACCCTGTTTCCCATCCCACCCACCTCTGCATCCTGGCCCTGGGTGTCCCATGTACTGGGGTATATAATCTATGCAAGACCAAGGGTCTCTCCTCCCATTGATGGCCGACTAGGCCATCCTCTGCTACATATGCAACTAGAGACACAAGCTCTCGGGGGTACTGGTTAGTTCATATTGTTGTTCCACCTATAGGGTTTGCAGACCCCTTCAGCTCCCTGGGTAATTTCTCTATCTCCTTCATTGGGGGCCCTGTGCTCCATCCAATAGATGACCATGAGCATCCACTTCTGCATTAGTCAGGCACTGGCATAGCCTCACAAGAGATAGCTATATCAGGGTCCTGTCAGCAAACTATTGCTGGGGATAAAAATTGCTTTACATAAGATTGATCCATTTTTATAAAAAATTGTATGGGCTGTGATGCAAAAAGAATAGAGAAAACAAATCCTAGATTAAAATTACAAACATTCCACTCATAAAGAAACTGACAAACCAACTGTATTGTAGGGATTCTTTGGGAGCTTAAGTAAGATTAGCCAACAATTAGTGACACCCAAAAATTCAACAATCTATTCCAAAATATTAAGTGACTATTATATTTATTGGAGGAGTAGCACACTAAGTTGATAAGATATTCAAGTTCTATTTTTTAGAAATATAGAGTACTGACAAATAGATGTTATTTAAAGTTTGAACATTTCTGTTCTCAAAAGCATTTGAAGTATTAACTTTCGTAAATGTAGGTTTATGTTGCTCTCAACTTTGGTCCAAGAAGTTTCTTTTGCAGTGTTCAGATGTTAATATAGAAACTCATAAAATATATATGAGTAAAATTACTAGTAAGACAAAAATTTTGCTGTACAATTATATCTTGAAATATTAAATATTCATATTATTGATAAGTTAATATTAAGCATATTCACTGTAAAGATCTTAGTGATTTAAATTGTAATCATTAGTGTCCTATTGTATAACTATTGTGCTTTCATTCTAAAATGAGAGTGGGCTTATATTAATTATATTTCATTATACTGTATACATGTTTGAAATTCTCAAACAGTAAATTTTTAAATGCTTAATTAAAGAGCAAACTATGCATCAATTTGCATGAAGTCCAAGTGGATCAAGGACTTTAACAGATAATCAGATACACTGAATCTAATAGAAGAAAAAGTGGAAAAGAGCTTGAAGCCATTGGAATAGGGGAAATTTCCACCAATGACTTAGACTTTAAGACAAAGAAATGATAAATGGGATCTCTTGAAACAGAAAGGTGTCTGTTAGGTAAAGGACACTGTCAATAAGACCAAATGGCAACCTGTTGATTGGAAAATATCCTTACCAACCCTACATCTGGTAGAGGCTAATGTACAAAATATTAAAAGGACTCAAGAAATTAGACTCCAGAAAACAAATTAACCCAGTTAAAAAAATGGTATGCAGAGTTAAACAGAGTATCTTCAACAGAGGAATCTCAAATGTGGCTGGGAAAAACTTAAAGAAAGTTTCAATATCCTTAATCATCAAGCAAGTGCAAATTAAAATGACCCTGATATACTACCTTGCACCAATCAAAATAGCTAAGATCAAAAACTAAACCAACAGCACATGTTGGGAAGAATGTGGAAAAGGGGAAAGACTCCTCCCCTTGAAAACTGGAACAAATAGTCTGAAAATTGATGTGTTGTTCCCTCAGAAAATTGGATATAGTTCTACCTGAAGACCCAGTTGTACCACACCAAGGCATATACCCAAATATGCTCCACCATAACACAAGGACATATGCTCCACTATGTTCATAGCAGGCTTATTTGTAATAGGTAGAAACTGAAAGCAATGTAGATATTCTTTGCTTGAAGAATGAATACAGAAAATGGGTTCATTTACATAATGCAATATTATTTGGCTATTAAAACAATAGCATCAGGAATTATGAAGACAAATGAATCTAACTAGAAAATATCATCCTGAGTGAGGCCTCCCATGCCCAAAAAGACATGCATACATGCATACATTTATATACCCACTGATAAGTGGCTATTGGGCAAAAAGTACAGAATACATATGATACATCCCACAGACCATAAGTTAAAGAAGAAGGAAGGCCCAATTGAACATGTTTCCATACCACTTAGAAATGGAAACAAAATAATCCTTGGAGGCAGAGGAAGGGAAGAGACTGGGGAAGAGAGGAGAAAAGGAAAGTTTGATAAGTTATGAGGAGAGATAGGAGAGAAGCTCAGGGGACCAGGAGAATGAATTGAAATGTGTTAGGGATTATAGAAAACCTCTAGAAAGTGCCAGATATCTGACATGTGCAAAGCTCTAAGGACTCATGTATGTGACCTTATCAAAAGTGCCCAAAAGTGGGAAGATGGAACCTGAAGAGACCACACCCAATAGTTAGAAAGGACTCCCAATGGAAGGATTGGTACACCAAACCAACTTCAAATTTTCTAACTCAAAATTGTTCCTGTCTAAAAGAAATGTAGGGTCAAATATGGAGCAGAGACTGAAAAAAATGACAGACCAGAGACTGACTAAACTTGGGATACATCTAATGGGCAGGCAACCAAACCCTGACACCGTTAGTTATGCTGTCATGCATGCAGAGAGAAGCCTAGCATGGCTGTCCTCTGAGAGACTTTACTGGTCTCTGACTTAGACAGATGCATATGCTCATAGTCAAGCACTGGACTCAGGTGGGGTCCCCTATGGAAAAGCTAGGGGAAGAATTGAAGGAACTGCAGGGGATGGGAACCCTATAGGAAGATCAACATTGTCAACTAACCTGGATCCCTAGTAACTTCCAGAGGCTAAGCCACCAACCAAAGGACATACATGGGCTGGTCTGAGGCCCCTGACATCTATTCAGCAGAGGGCTGGCAGATATCAAATTCTGGCTGCCATATGACACACACACACACACACACACACACACACACACACCACATTTGAATTATCCTTATGTGGTTTTAAATTCTTACTTTGTCATTCTCTGTCTTCATAGTATTAAGGCAAATTAGTATCTTTTTAAATCTAAATCTTAGCTTATTTGCATGGGTGGTGCAGTTTGTGAATGTCATATCTATAGAATATAAATTCAAAGGCAGTTCTTAAACTGATTGAATATTTATCTAAAGACCCAGAATCCTCAAACCCCATGAAAATATTTACATTTTGTATTGTTCCTCAGAATAACCAGATTTAAAATGATGCAGATATACAGACAGAAGTTAAAGATGGTGCTTTTAAACATACATACATATATAATACATAGGTGGGTGATTTCATACATTAATAGGTAATGAAAAAGTAAACAAATACATAAGCAGAAAAATAGTTAGTTTCAGGATGTTGTGAAGATGGAGAAGTCATTTTATTTACTCTGAAAGCAGGAGATCAAACAAGCTTGGTCAGATTGTTCAATCCTGAATTTAAAGTGTACCTGTACTGGCTAGTTTTTGTCTCAACTTGACACAGCTGGGTTATCACAGAAAAAGGAGCTTCAGTTGGGGAAGTGCCTCCATGAGATCCAGCTGTGGGGTATTTTCTCAATTACTGATCAAGGGGGAAAGGCCCCTTGTGGGTGGGACCATCTCTGGGCTGGTAGTCTTGGGTTCTATAAGAGAGCAGGCTGAGCAAGTCAGGGGAAGCAAGGCAGTAAAGAACATCCCTCCATGGCTTCTGCATGAGCTCCTGCTTTCTGACCTGACCTGCTTGAGTTTCAGTCCTGACTTCCTTTGGTGATGAAAAACTGTATGGAAGTGTAAGCTGAATAAACCCTTTCCTCCCCAACTTGCTTCTTGTTCATGATGTTTGTGCAGGAATAGAAACCCTGACTAAGACAGTACCCAATAGGGTAATACTATAGTGCCCAATTTTAATGGATCAGAAATATTGATATTCACCTAAAGGGTAAGATGATAAAATAGATCAAAAAGGATACAAAACGTTACCATCTTACCATTTCATTCTATTGTGGGTTTAAAAATAGCCTGGTGTCCCCCAATACCTCTCTCTGTAGGGGAGCCTCTACACTCAGTGTATTACTTCCCAACACAATGATTACAGAATTGTCTACAAGACACAACCTCAAACATTTTTTTTAATTGCCTCTCTCTAAATAAAGTTGGGAGAACTATCAGCTAAGCAAAAAAATAAAAATTAAAAATTGTGTATTAGTACATCACAGATAATCATGTGAATCAAGTTTGTTAGACATTCTCTCTTGTTTCCTTTTAAGACTGATAAGATCTTAGCTAAAACTACTAACTTCGGTTTTCTATATTGCAAATCAATTGCTATGTTAATTTTCATATAATGTATCTTTGTACAAAGACACAGAAAATAGGTACAATTTGTAATTCCTACTTTTTTTTTTTTTTTTGGTTTTTCGAGACAGGGTTTCTCTGTATAGCCCTGGCTGTCCTGGAACTCACTTTGTTGACCAGGCTGGCCTCAAACTCAGAAATCAGCCTGCCTCTGCCTCCCAAGTGCTGGGATTAAAGGCTTGCGCCACCATGCCCGGCTTGTAATTCCTACTTTTAAAAATATTAATTTTTAAACAAAATAATGAGAACTAATTTAATCTGTGCAAAAATTTCTTTTATGAAATTATTTTAAACCTTAATAATATACATATAGGAAAAGAGAGAAGAAAAAAATTGCCAAAGAAAGTCATAACATGAAGTGATAAAACAAAACAACCACTGCCAACATGAACCTTTAGAAGAGACACTAGCCCTCAAACTCATCTGAGGATGGATAGATGAAACCAAAACCACAACAAAACCTTGGGGCAAATACTTTTTTCTCACAGATAGCCACAGTGACAACGTGCCATCTGTGGAAGAGATGTTCTTAATTGCTTTGAGTTACCTACCCATGTTTGTCCACACTGTTTGTTAAGTTTCGTTTTGTTTTGTTTTAAGGATTTTTTCTTTAATATTTTAAACTCATTTCACTTTATAAAAAACATTAAACAACTTGTTGGTTTCTTAAATTAATAAGATATTAATATAAAGTATGAATTAATTTTTCTGGATACTAATTAGCAATATTAAAATTTTAAGTTTGCTAACAGCAAATGGACATTTTCATATTTTTAAATTTTTATTTACATGCTTTTACATTCTTATCCCAAAAATATGCCCAGAAAATATATTCTTGAGTGTTTAGTTTTAATATGGTTGAAACTGGTCAAAGAACTTCTATAGTATATTAAATTATATTTAGTATTTATCTATTAATATGCATCCAACAATCTATTACTGCTTAACTCAAGTAATTTAACATACATTTATACATTTCTTAAGCCTTGTGTTGACAATATTATTGGCATAGATATATTTTATGATCTAATCTATTCTTTCTCCAGTTTCCCCAAGTCATGCTCACAAAAATATGTCCCAATATACTTCAAATGTTTTTAAATATTTTTCAATATGCAATTAGCACTGTCTGTATATACAAGAGTGTGTTGTCATACACTGGAGAACAGACAACCTAGAGGTGACCAAATCCTCAAAGAAAAATAACTCTCCTTCCTACAGCCATCATCAACTTTCAATATTCCTACAGTAGAGGTGGATTCTTGAGCATCCTCTAATCCACTTAAATGTTGATGTGCTTGATCTTGTGCTGATGCAGCTACAGCTGCTATGAGACATGTGTATAACACCTGTGAAATATTCAGAAGACAGAGAGTGTTTCTGGGCAGTTTTTTCCAAATAAATATGACTGTCTGTCTAATAACAATAATAATGTTGAAGGAAAAGGAGAAGGAGGGGAAGGAGGAGGAAAAGAAGAAGGAGGAGAAGTAGGAGGAGGGAGGGAAGGGAGGGAGGGATGGAGGGATGAAGGAAAGAAGGAAGGAAGGAAGGAAGGAAGGAAGGAAGGAAGGAAGGAAGGAAGAAAAAGAAAGAAAGAAAGAAAGAAAGAGAGAGAGAGAGAGAGAGAGAGAGAGAGAGAGAGAGAGAAGATAAGAACCTTTCTTTTTGCACTCCACTGTTTGGTTCTCTAATCCTTTCCTATACTTTGGTTACTACAGTGTTACAGCATGAAGTTATAAAAATGGTCATTGTCTTCTTTCTCCAGTGCTATACCATGAAGCTATATGTCACAGAATGAATATAATCTTGACACATTTTATTTCTTTGACTCTCCTCCCCAGTCTTTCACTATCTACAAAGCTATGGGATGCTTTTCTCATCTTGAAACACTATCAAGAGAGTCTCCCACATACACTCAGAGTTTATGACGAATAAAAAAACCACATTACTAAAATGTAGGCAGAGTGTGCCTAACATAAGTCTGCACATGTTTGCTTATTCATGTATGTACAAGATGTATGTACATACATCTGTGTGAATGTGTGTGGATGCCAGAGGGATGTCTTCAGATATTAATCCTTAGGTATCTTTCACTATTATTATTATTATTGTTATCAGTAGTAGCAGTAGTAATAGTACAGGGAGTATAAGTGTACACTATCATGCAAATATTGTTATAAATTCTGGGTATCAAACTTAGCTTCAAAATATATTAGTTATTTTTCTATTGCTATAATCAGGCACCATGAAGGACAGGTTTTGTTTACACTTACATTTCTAGAGGGAGATTATGACCATCATGGTGGGTGAATATGACAACATGCAAACATGGCTGCTCGAGCTGCAGCTGAGAGGTCACATCTCCATTTACAGGAACGAAGCAGAAAGAACACTGAGTATGGAATGAAGTTTGTGGAACCTCAAAACCCACTCCAGGGATGAATGGCCTCCAGCAAATCTATATTTCTTAAAGTTGCTCAAATAGTTCCATCAGCAGTTATTGTTAAAGTTATAGAACATCAGTTGAAAACTTAGAAGCAAGTATAACATTGTCTATTTCATTTTAAAATCTATACAGTTTCTTTCATAGTAATTTTCCCTTGGGTAATAGATAATAGTACATACAAACAAATTTACAACACTTTATATTTACTCACTTTTGTGCCATTATTCAATACTTAACCACACATAGAAATTGTACAAATATCTATGAATGGAGAACAGAATTTTTAGTATATATGATATTAAATATAAGCATCTATGATGTTAAATATAAGCATATTTAACAAAATAAGTTTCATCTATTTTTATTTCTACTTTGGTTCTTACTACACGTATATGTCAAATATTTCTGCTATGTATCATTTGGAATTACAATGTTCAATAAATATTTCTGAGAAAACTTAGTTTGTACATGCTATAGCACGAATATGACCTGTATAGGTCTAACAAATTACCAAAATCTCTTACAAATTTGAGATCGATCCCAAGTTTATTAAAAATTAAAACATAAGACATAAATCTACTAAGTGAAAATATATAAATAATGTGTGGGCATTTTGGAATGGAGAACAAAAGAAACTGCAACACAAATAAACACACATCAGATTGTAGCAAACTAAATATCTTAGACAGAAGAGTTGAGAATGAGGAGAAAGTTACATGTGAGAAGTATAAGGAAAATTTTTCAGACTACATGTGTGACAAAATATTGATATCCAGACCTAACAGACACTTATCAGTAGAAAACATGCACATGGTACATACATAAAAAATGCTCATCATTACTAATAATCAGGAACATGAAAATCAAACTGTAGTAGTACCATCTACATCTACTGGATAACATTTTAGAAGACTAAAGTAATAAGTTCTGATGAGAACATGGAAAAGGTGTAACTTTGTTTACTCTTGGTATAAATATAAATTTGTCAAGCCATTGTTGAGACTAGTGTATCATTTTTTCAAAACTTGTTCAAATACCTTAGCAATATGGTTGCCTAAACAAAACCTGAATAATGATATATATTAACAGTTTAAATGTGAATATGCACAGAGAAAATTCCACAAAGTCCTACCTGCAGTTAGAGAGTTACACATAGACTGGCAGAGGAAGAATGCATTTCTCACAATGATGAACTCTCTCACACAGGTTGACCAACCACAAATGAGTAGCCATAGACAGACATGTTTATGAACAATGATAAATGGAACCAGTACATTGTATATGAATATGTTTAGTGAGAAGGGTGTGGTACTCATATAAGACATTTTCTAAAATAATTTTTTTTATTTATTAGATAATTTCTTCATTTACATTTCAAGTGTTATCCCATAAGTCCCCTATGCCCTCCCCCCGTTGTGCTCCCCTACCCTCCCACTCCCACTACTTGGCCCTGGCATTCCTCTGTACTGGGGCTTACAATCATTGCTAGACCTAGGGCCTTTCTTCCCCAGTAATGGCCAAAAAGGCCAACTTCTAATACATATGCTGCTAGAGACGTGAGCTATGGGGGTTCTGATTAGTTCATATTGTTGTTCCATCTATTGGGTTGCAGACCCCTACAACTCTTGGGTTCTCTCTCTGGCTCCTACGTTGGGGACCCTATGTTCTGCCCTATAGATGATTGTTAGCATCCACTTATGTATTTGTCAGGGACTATTGAAGCCTCCCAGGAGACAGCTATGTCAGGCTCCTTTTAGCAATGTCCTGCTGGCATATGCAGTAGTGTCTGCATTTGGTGGCTGATTATGTGATGGACCACCTGGGTGGGGCAATCTCTGGATGGTCCATCCTTTCATTTTAGTTCCACACTTTGTCTCTGTACTTCCTTCCATGTACATTTTAATCCCTGTTCTAGGGAGGAATGAAGTATCCATGCATTGGACTTTCTTGATTTTCTTGTGTTTTGGAAATTGTATCTTGGGTATTCTAGGTTCCAACTAACTTTTCTAAAATAATTTTTAAAGATGAAACAAAATCAAAACGTTTTTGACTTTATATTTCAACTATGAGTCATTTAGAAGAAGCCTGTTTAATTTTCTGTTTGATTCTTAGATATTTGAGGATTTCCCAAATAAATTCCTGTTACTTATCTCTATTGAAATTTGGTATATTCAAAGAGCAAAATTCTATAATTTTAATAGTCTGATAAAAGCTTTTGACAGGAAAGTGATCCTTCCTGGTGCTCATTTTGTGTTTAATTTGAGATCAAATTAAACAAACAAATAAAAGAAATATAATTGCCCCAACTCATATGTAGAAAAATCTTAAAAAATAGAATAATCTAAGATAGTGAAAAAGTGAAACATGGAAACTGGGCCTTTGGTCCCAGGCTTGAGAAGGTGACTTTTGTGACTCAATGCCTCAAGGTAAGCTAATCATGAAACAGATAGCAACATTCCTCCACCCATCTGCTTCCTGGGTTTAGGGAGTGTTCATTCAAAGAAAGTCAACCTGACCCACCCTGACTGCTGCTAGAACCCATCTATGCAAATGTGCTATTGTTACTCTTAACTGGTATTTTTGGTATTTTCCAACAACGCCCTCCCCACCCCCTTGAGTTGTAGTTTCTTCCTTTAAATATCCCTTTACCCAGCTACTCCGGGCAGGTGTCCCAACCTGCATGGTGTACACTGTGGGTCCCAGAGTGCTCTTGGAATAAAAATCCTCTTGCAGTTTGCATCAAGACCATTTCTCCTGAGTGATTTGGGGTGTCACCTCTCCTGAGTCAGAACGTGAAGGAGTCCTCAAGTTGAGGGTCTACATTAGTTCTTTGAGAAGTTAAACATATTTACTTTGTATATTTTAATAACATTTCTATATTGACTAGAAGAAGGATATTGCATGAATATTTCAACATTTTCAAATTATGATAAATTAGAGACTCTGTTTGAGTGCCCAAATCACATGAATTCCATATTTGTGTAGGATACCTCATTAAAAGTGACCATTCTTTTAAAACATGCATAATTAAAATATAGTAATGCCATGTAGTTTATGATTTTGTGTATCACACAAAAATTTATAGATTAAATTAAAATAGGAGTCTTCAATCAACCACAGAGAGTTGGTATTGGGCATTATGTATGAATAAACAACATGCTATAAATATCTAATCACTCTTAGGTTAGAAAAAAAAATAGGATTTTAATACAGTGTAACATGTTTAAGGAAAGGTTCTTGGAGAAGAGTCCTAGGCTCTTCAAGGAAGCTCTAAGCCACTTACTCCATGCACAGGACCTAGCATAGCAATAAACACTTGTCTTTTCTCCTCTGTTTCTATTTTGCCATATTTAGTATGATTGGTTTTCACCTGCATAATATTTACTTTTTAATAGAACAATTTAATGCAAAATAGAATGTTTTCCATAACAAATGTTACTACAAATGGGTGCATTAAGTGGTATTCACATGAAGTTCAAATGCTAATAGGTGTTGGATTTTCAAAAGACAGAGCAGAGGCTGTGAAGAAAGCCCTTACTGGGATCCTCTGCTCAGTTGAAGGTCATACATTAGACTTGGTGGTCAAAGGCATGCAAAATAATTTATGTGGCCTTAACCTAAATGAAGTGGATTTTCCTCAACATCTGTAAAAAATTAGGTTAATAATGTATGTTTATTTGCAAAGTGCTTTAGTCTGCTCAGACTGAAAAAGTCACAAGTGCAAATGCTTTTATTATTATAGTTATTAATTGCCAAGGATTATTCAGTGCACCTTTGTTAATTGTTATATTGTTTACAGCTGTGAAAACATGCTTAGTGTGAACCAATGGTGGCTGATATAGAACTCACAAGCCAGACAGCCTTCAGAAGAGCTATTTTTTTAAGACATGGTTTCTAAGAAAGAGAAACTTCAGACATTGTTTAATATGTGAATGGAGATTTTGAATAGAATATGTAAAATATATGTAGTCCAGATGTATATTTGAATATAATATTTAATATTTATCCCATATATGACCATAGAAGGCTCCTTTCTTGCTTTGCTTTCTGTACTTTTACTATCACCACCTGCTCTGCATCTATTGATCATGTCTTACAGCTTGCTTTTTCAAGTTTTGCTACTTTATTATGGTATTTTGTATTATTATTATTATAACATATGAAGATTAAATGGTTTATAGAGCACTCAACGCTTCTTGCATCTTTTACTAGTCTCTTTTTGCTCTTTGTGCATTTAAATATTTGTGTTATATACCATATCTGCATTGATGGTAAAATCTCACTTGGTTACCACAGAAGGTAGTTTGTACAAAAGTTTTACTTCAGTTGAATAGTTGAACAATAAACATTGTGATTTACACTACGGGCTCTATGGGTATGACCACTATCTTTTTTTAATTACGTTTTTTGTTTTGTTTGTTTCTTTGATTTTGTTTTGTTTTGTTTTGTTTTTGTTTTTCAAGACAGGGTTTCTTTGTATAGCCCTGGCTGTCCTGGAACTCACTTTGTAGACCAGGCTGGCCTAGAACTCAGAAATCCACCTGCCTCTGCCTCCCAAGTGCTGGGATTAAAGGTGCATGCCACCACGTCTGGCTTTTTTAAATTAATTTATTTTTTACACTCCATATTTTATTCCCCCGACCCCATCTACCCTCTGACTGTTCCACATCCCATACCTCATTCCCACTCCCTTGTCTCCAAGTGGATGTCCCTCACCCACCACCTCTCCTGACCTCTAAACTCCCTGGGGCCTCCAGTCTCTTGAGGATTAGGTGCATCACCTCTGAAAGAAAACAGATCAGGAAGTCCTCTACTGTATGTGTATTGGGGACATGATATCAGCTGGTGTATGCTACTGTTTGGTGGTCCAGTGTTTGAGAGATCTCAGGGTCCAGATTGAGACTGCTGGCCCTTCTCCTCAGCTTCTATTTCTTCCCTAATCTTTTGCCTCAAGATCTTGTGGGCTATCTCTGTGTAGGTATCTATAAGAAGCAAACGCAATGGCCTTAAGTAATGGCAGAAAAAATCAGGGCAAAAGGGCCTACTTCTGAAAGCCCCTCTTCTGTTCTTGTCTCTTTGTTTAGTAGTATTTGCACAAGTATTTGTATAAGAAACACAGAGTGTTTGGTTCTTTTTGCCTGTAATTTTTATTTTACTCAATGTATTTGTACACATGTTAAACCATTTATTGTATCCAAATTTCTTTATATTTTAGAAATGCCATTTTAACCTTTTTTCCACTGTTTCTTATGGATCTCTGGATAACAGCATAGGGATTGGCCACAAGATTTTGCAGTAAATGATAGTGGTCACACTCATCTAGTTCCTGGTGTAAATCACAATGTTCCCTGCTGAGCTGAATTAAAACTCCTGTACAGACTACCTTCCATGGAAAACCAGTAAAATTTTACAGTCAGAAACATTGAAGGACACAAAGAGAAACTGAGAAGAAGGGTTGAGTACTTTGTAAGCAATTTCTCACCAATCTGATCACATTTAATGCATGTCTATAGAATCTTCTTACAACTGCGGCATTGATGTAAACTTTTCTTGCTCTTCTTTGAAGTCCCTCTTTAATGTCTTATCCTAGTCCATTGTTCTTGAGGCTATCAGAGCAGTGCTTCTCAGCCTCTCTTGCTGCAACTCTTTAGCAGGGCCTCACATCGCAGTGACCTCCAACCAAAAATTTATTTTCGCTTCTACTTACTACCCCAATGATGTTGCATTTTTATGAATTAAATGTAAATATCTGATAGGTAGAATAGCTGCTATGTGAGCTTTGTGAAAGCATTGTTTGACCTTCCAAGAGTTCACAAATCACAGATTGAGAAACACTACTAAAGAAGCATATATTGGCCATGTAATTGACAGTGAGAAAATAATAAAGAAAAAAGGAATTAGAAGTCATCTGAGAATCATGCCAAACCACAGACTGCAAGGAAATTCTAAGAAGAAAACAATACAAATAGAAAAGAAAGAAATCAAATTGTCTCTACTTCCTGGTGTGATCTATTCTTAAGCTATCCTGAAATAACCTAACCAGATAACTCTTATGGCTTAAAACATACTTATAAATATAGGATGTGATGTCAACATAAAAATCAGTTGATTTTCTGAATACCAATAACAAACATGCCTAGCAAGAAATCAGAGGAATAATATTGTTTGCAACATTCCCCCCAAAACAGAAAAGTAGACAATAGTCCTAAGACAAAAAGTAGTAGGTCTAAAGGAGATTAAAAAACAAAAAAAACACTTCACAAATAGGAGTATAAAAGAAAGTGTTTTATAGTGTTCATAGATCAGTAAAATTAGTAGAATTGATATTCTATCACTGGCTATATTGCAATGTGTGTGTGTGTGTGTGTGTGTGTGTGTGTGTGTAAAAATCTATTTTTATATTTATTACATGAAAATATATCCATGTGAAATCTATTAAATCATCTGTAAAAATCCATACACTTAAATACAAATGATTAATTCCATAGCAAACTAACATTAAGACATAGAAAATGAACCAGAAACTTATGTTGCTGCAGATTGCTTGAAACAATAAAAAATAAATTTTTATGATTTATTGACTCAGTCTAAAATTATTTCTGCACTTTGCAACTTTTGTCAAAAAAGGATACTTTCTACTAATAATGAGTGAAATCACAGTATATATACTTTTAGATTTTGTACTTTAAAAATGTTTGTATAATAAATAAAAATACATATATTTAATATTTCTTAAAATAAATAGCTTATAAAATAATTTTATTAAAAATTGAAATACTATAAATTAGGTTATAATTATATTTCTTAAATATAGACTTTTTTCTTTTTTCTTAGCTATTTTCTTAATTTACGTTTCAAATGCTATCCCCTTTCTTAGTTTTCTCTGTGGAAAGCCTTTATAACCTCCCCCATCCTTCTGTTCCCCAACCCACCCACTCCCACTTCCTGGACTTGGCATACAAATAAAATTTTAATATATCTTAAAATAGTTTATAAATTATAATTTCTCAACCACATTACTTAGTGTAGTTTAGAAAGTTTCGTTATCTTCATGTAAAGTAATTTTAGTGTACTCTAAGAAATCAAAGTATTGACTTATATAGTAAATATATTATTGTACAAAATGCATTATGGTTAATTGATAAAGTATTGGCGATCTTAACCAAATGATATAATTCTAATATTAATCCATTGTACTGAATAGTATTATATAATAGATAATATTTTAAGCACAAAATACCTTTTTATTCTAATAAAAAAATCTGCTTCACACATAATCAAGCCCATATAACCTTGTCAAATGGCAATATGTGTTATTACTACAGATGGCTAAAATTCATCTCACCTACAGCTATGGATATCTTCTGTTCCAGCTTGCTCTTTTGAATGTTCAAGAAGCTACGATTTGCATGGGCATTTGCTGGTAGGCAGTAACACCCAGATGTTTTATTTAAAACATAAAGTATAATACAATAACTGCATAAATCTACTTCAGCACAAAAATAGATATTAATAACAATTTTTAAATAAACTATTTGTGTAGGACAAATGACACTTATTTTTTTGTGCATTTAGAATATAAAAATATTTAGATGATTCACATACTAGGAAAGTTACTTAACTTTGGATGAAAATAATATTATTTGTTTAGTAGTGTTTATATTAGGTTTGTATTTAAATGTTCATGATGCATAGCCAAATTTAATTCCAACTCTGCTATAGCTTTAAACAAAATAATTCCAGGAAATATTATATTTACTGAGAACACTGTACACCTGAAAGCAGCATGTAACTAAGCTTCTGGAAAGACAGAAGGTATGCTATGATCAGAACGCTAGTTTCTGTGTGACAAAAAAAGCATGATATAACCATGCAGAATTGTTGGGGCCCAAAAGTCCCTGGCATCTCAGCATCCATCTTGTCCCTGGAACATCATCTTATAACTAACACTCTTTTGTTTCTTCTACTATCTTGATTCTGTTCCCATAATTGACTTGGGACATTTTACAATAGGGACATTCCATTGACATCAATGTGTTAGCAAGCAATAAAACAGGTTTGGCCTGTGCATTTGGGCAAATACTCTTTGTGATTTGTAGCTTTATAAGAGACTTGATCAGAATTTTGTCTTGTTCCTTCCTTTGTGTCTCCTGTTCCTTCCAATCTCCCTCCCTCCCTCAAAACCCTTGCATTTACTCTTGCAGTTCATGGGAACTGGGGCCCAGCATGGGGTACTATCTGACTAAACCCACTCAGTCAGTCAACAGGTTCTCCAGCACAGGAATGGGGATTAAAAAGAAAAAAGACAGTTGAAAACATTGTAGCATGACCCCAGTCAATTCTGAGACTGAAGGCAAATTTAATTTTCCCAATCCACTTTTTATATCATTTTAATTATATGAATGTATTACGGGCGAGCAGTATGATAAGGAACTAGCAAGGTAGTAAGCAAAGTCCTGTATTGCTCCCGTGACAGTTGTTTAAACGAGCTTGTCATAATGACCATAATACTTGAGCCCACTTCCTTGTCCAAGCCCACAATCTTGTGTCTTGTGTAATAATGTCAGAAGTTACAAAGAGTATAAGAGATAAACAGGGATTTTAATCCTTCTGGTCACAATAATGCTAAGCATGCACTTAGAGNAGAGAGAGAGAGAGAGAGAGAGAGAGAGAGAGAGAGAGAGAGAGAGAGAAGAGAGAGAGATGAAAAAGAAATTGATGACACTTCTAAGATTTTTGAGATATATTTGAGAGCCCAAACTGCATCTTTTCTAATATTTGAGAGCCCAAACCTTATATTTGTAATGTAGATAAATTTGCCTTGAATGACACCTTTATATTTCCTTCTGAGTGAGATTCAAGCATATTTCCTTGGGCATTTCAGCTAAATACTGAAGTGACATATTCATCATTCATTCTTCAGTTGAGGGGCATCTGTGCTGTTTCCAGTTTCTGGCTATTTTAAATAAACCTGCTATGAAGCTAGTGAACTGAATGTCTTTGCAGTATAGTGGGGCATCTTTTGGGTATTCTCCCAGGAGTGGTATAGCTGGGTCTTGAAGTATAAGTATTCAGATTTTCAGAGAAACTGACAAATTGATTTTCTGAGTAAAATTTCCATATGAAGACAAATTTGCACATCTGCTACATATATGTAGGGGGCCTAGCTCCTGCCCATGTATGTTTGCACAAGTTTGTACTCCCACCACCAACAAAGGAGCATTCCCTTTGCTCTACATGCTCACCAGCATGTGCTGTCAATTGAATTTTTGATCTTAGCCATTCTGATGGATGCAAAGTGGAATCTCAGAGTCTTTCTGATTTTCATTTTCTGGTTAACTAGAAATATGAGAGAGAGAATGGGAAGGGGAATGGGCTGAAGGATAGGAAGCATAGAAAGAACTGGAAAAGAGGGCCTAAAGAGTGAATAGAAGGAGACCAGTGTGGGGGTATATGGGGAATCTCTAGGAAGTGCCAGAGACCTGGGATAGGAGAGGCTCTAGGGAGTCTATGAGGGTGACTTTAGCTGAGACTCTTAGAGGAAGGGAATATGGAGCTTGAAGTGATAACATCCTGTCACCAAGAAAGACTCCCAGAAGAGGGATAAGGACATCAACCCACCTTCAAAACCTTCAACTCAAAATGTCTCCTACCTACAAGAAGTGCACAGACAAAGATGGAGTAGAGACTGAGGGAAAGACTAACCTATGTCTAGCCCATCTTGACAACTGTCCCATAGGCAAGAACCAATTTCTTACACTATTAATGATATTCTGTTATACATGCAGACAGGAGTCTAGTATAGCTATCCTATTACCCTATTCTTTGGTCCCCTGAGATGATCCTTGGGGATAGCAGGTAAAACAAGCCTGAGGACTATTCACATAATCTTCCATATCCATCTTGTTATAGAGACTAAGGTTGATAAAGATTTATGATTACCTGCTAAATGGATTTTGTCCTAAGGGTAGTATGCTTGCATGTATTCAAATATGTATGAGATATACAGAAATTGTAAATGAAAGTCTTTGTTCATTTAAGTTCTACTTGGTATTCTGGTATTTATATTTTCTTTTAATTTTATTGAAGTTTTAATATTTCTAAACAAACAATGAGTTTAAATTTTCATTAAGCTTTAGCAGCTGCTTATATGCACCTCAAATTTGAGATGCAATGTTTGGCAAAAAGCATGATTTAATGAGACGTAGTTTACTTAATTGCAGAATGTAAATTAAGCATTGTCAGAGGATAGATAATTTGAAGAGGGTATAGATTCCTTTGTATTCTAAAAATCAAAGTTTATGGTGGAGATTTTATTTTACCTTAACAAATCTTCTGGATTTGTTTTTTCAAAGGTATAAATCAAAAAAAAACAAACAAAAAAAAACAAACAAAGGAAGAAAGGTTTTTTTGGAGATGGAAAACCTATGGATTCTTTCTGTCATTGACTTAAAAAATTAAAACTAAATAAACTAAAATCTAAAATAAAACAAAACTTAACAACAACAAAAAGAAGAGAACAAATATTCACAGAAATATTAGAAATTGATTCATGTATATCATTTTTGCCCTTAATTCATTTTTCCTCAGTAAATCATATGAAATATATAGCACAGAAAAGGTTCAATGTTTTTAATTTCAGAACATTTTTTTTCATAGTAGAATTTGCTTCACTATGAAAATTGCAGTGTAAACACATGCATAGCACACACACACACACCCACACAAGTCTAGTAAAAAATTATCAACAATGCACAGCAGGGCACAACTATTCTAATTATAACTTTGACTAATCAGAAGACTGTGTGGTATTGACCACTGCCTGTATAGTTGAAGAAGCAATTGTTTACTCTGTTTCTGAAGATAAGAAAAATTTATCTCAATGTTTTATTTAATTTAGTTTAGGAATGATATCACATACCCTCTATATAATATTTCATTCAATCTCACTCCTTTAGGAATTTACACAATGAAATAAATTAGGAAATTATAAAAATTGAAGACCCTTAACCAAAAAGATATTCCAAGTTATAATTCTTGCTCCAGAATTTAGCTACCCTGTTTGTATAATCTCATCATCATATTACTGCTTATGAACTTATATATGTATAATATGTGGTCTTAAGAAACTATAGGTGATGATAATGTAACTTATTTTGCATAGTGCTTCTGTAACATATCCTAGGTATGATTACAAACACTTCATAAAGTGACAATGGTTGAATATGGTTATTGGGAGGTTAGAAATAAAAAGATTAAAAATTCAAGATCATAATTTACTAAAGAGTGGATTCAAGGTTAGTCTGGGCTACATCTGACCATGTCTATAACAAAAATAATAGGAAAATAGTAATGATGTGCCTGTTTCATAATAAAAATATTTCTGATTCCAGATTGTTGACTCAGGAAAGAAAAATTGGTGAATGAATTGAAACAGGTTATTAAATATATAAGTACTTATGAAAGAATTTTACTTACCATGTTTGGAGATTGAAATATTGGAAAAAGACAATCAGGATATTCATAATCTTACAGAAAAATCAAACCACACAATGTTAGTCTAATCAATAGTGACTAAGCATTTCTCTCCTGAGCACTTAAAAAATGTAGCCTATTATATTGTCCTTATTGCATGGAATATTCCCATCTATTCTTTTGATTACTGTTACACATAAAGATAGCTCTTACAATATTGTTTTCCCTATGTATCAGGTAAGGAAACCATCATTTATTATACTATGTTAGGTATAAACCAAGCACACAGCAATAAACTCTTACATAGCTTACACTTGAGATTTTTACCATCATGTCTGGCATGAAAGTAGTAAAAGATAAACTTTATAACTCTTCAATGTATGTTTATTAAAGACACTTTTTAGTTTACATCTATTATTATTGCTATATTACATACAAGAAACCTGAAAGTGTTCAATTAGCCAACACAACTGCTCTGCATTGTTCTATAGAGTGTCCTAAACAAGATTTGGTTTCAAATAAACTGACTTTATATGTGAAAATTCATTCTAAATATTTTATTTATTTATTTATTCATTTATTTATTTGTTTGTTTGTTTATTTGTTTGTTTGTTTGTTTAGATTCAGGGTTTTTCTGTATAGCCTTGGATGACCTGGAACTCCCTCTGTAGACCAAGCTGGCCTCGAATGCCTGCCTCTGTCTCTCAAGTGCTGGGATTAAAGGCATGCACCACCACTGCCCAGTAAATATTTTCTTTTGATTTCAAGATATCTATAAATAAATTTAGATTTTGTGACTGAAAAAGTAATAAAATTACCACACTCATATATCTCTATACATATGTTTATATACATGTGTTTATTGAACAAAGTCCCTTGACAAATTGATAGGAAATCATTATTCAAACTGTTTATTAACATTTTAATAACTATATTGTCAAAATTATATATATATATATATATATATATATATATATATATATATATATATATATTTAATAGGTATTGTATTATTTTCAAATTTCCTATTATTCATATGTTAAATATGGGTATTTTAGGTAAGTCTGTGAGTCAATGGTAGACGGCTTGCTTAGCTCATAGTATCCCAAAGTTCACTTCTCATCACAATGTATTTTAGAACAAAAATGCTGTCTGTGCCCTGAAGTTAACTGCAAAGAATTGCTCTGTGACTCAATCTAAACAATCTGAGTAAATTTTATTTGAAGTAAAATCTAACCCTAAGAGTTGTATTCTACTTGACATGAATTTCAGGAAAATATGTTTATTACAATATAGGGTTTTCCTTTGTTGTTTGTTTGATTTTGTTATTGGCTTGTTTTATGATTATTTTATTTTGACAGGAAATGGGAAAACAAATAGGAGAAAGGGCAGGGGGAGGTGGTAAGGAAAACTCAAATTCCCCAGTAGTTCTAAAACTGCAAGTGGCTTCAGGTCATTATGGAGAAATTTTAGATCTTAATGAAGCAAACTTACTTACCTCTGTGTTGCTATCCCCTAGTCATGGTGGTGTTCCTATAGTCTTTCTTTCCCCACAGGACACAAAGGATAAAAACATCTTACCAAACTTGAAAATGTTTTGTTTTGTTTTGTTTTGTTTTTGTTTTGTTTGTTTGTTTGAACATTTTCTACATATTTTGTCCTTCTTTTTTTTCTTTCTAAAAAATACAGTATGGAATAGGACCAAGAGTATAGGGTCTGAAAGGCATTTCAGCATCTTGGATTCTCCCTCTTGCAGCATCCCACAGTGTTTTCTAGCTTCAACTCCTTTCATGGATAGTAAAACTAAAATCCAGCTGCATAGTAATTACATATGAAGACTGCCTTCTTCCATTTGATGGACTCAGTGGAAAAGGAGGCTGAAAGACATCATGGCCAGAGGAGATAGAGGACCCCAAAGAAACAAGGCCTACAGCTAGTGCCTACTTAAGGGACCCTGTATAGCTGTCTCGTACAGAAGTGGATGCTCATAATCATCTATAAGAAGGAACACAGGGCCCACAATGGAGAAGCTAGAGATAGAACCCCAGGAGCTGAAGGGGTCTGCAAGCCTAGAAGAGGATCAACAATATGAACTAACCAGAATCCCCAGAACTCCTGTCTCTACCTCCATATGTAGCAGAAGATGGCCTAGTCGGCCATCATTGGGAAGAGAGGCCCCTTGGTAATGCAATCTTTATATGCCCCAATACAGGGGAACGCCAGGGCCAAGAAGTGGGAGTGGGTGGACAGGGGAGCAGGGAGGGGGGAGGGAGGAGGAGACTTTCGGAATAGCATTTGAAATGTAAATTAAGAAAGTATCTAATAAAAGAATTGGGAAAAAAGAAAGAAACAAGGCCTACCAAATGAAACAACTGAGACTCATATTAGCTATATGCAGTGTGCCCAAGGCCTGTAACAGGTCTGAGGCACATAGGATCTCAGAACTGAGAGAAGAAATAGACATAACTCCTATTCTTAACTCCTGGAAGCTACCTCCATTGACAAGTTCTCATAGATAAAAAGATTAATTTTTTCCAAAGGAGTCTTACTGCATATACTAGCTACTTTTGGAGCAGGCCCCATGTCCAACAGTAGATAGCCTCCTACCCACCCCCAACACACACACAGACACACAGACACACAGACACACACACATACACACACACACACACATACACACACACACACACACACACACACACACACACACACACACACAAACTTATATATGTTTTTGAAAGATTTCTGCCTCATAATACTATGAGAATTTTCTTACTTAGAGAAATTTTGCTAATCTATAATGACTTCAAAATTTGTGTTTAATATTTTTGCTGTGCAAAGTTCTATGTATTTGTGTCTATCTTTCTTGTGCTTCTTTTTGGCTTTTTTATTTGTTTTTCTATTCTTTTATTTTTTCATTCTATTTTAAATGCCTGTTTTATTCCTGAAAGAAAAGATATAAATTTATATGGGTAGAAAGGATCTAGATTAGTTAGGTGAGGGAAAACCTAGATCAGAATTTGTTGTATGAAAAAAAGTATTTGCTGTTTTAAAAAACACACCAATAAGTAGAGATAAAAGCACACACATACACATATAAACACATGCAAACACATGCAAACACATATACACACACAAACTTATTCACACACCCAGAAACACAAGCACATCGGTACAGTTAAAAATACATACATACATACATACATACATACATACATACATACATACATACAAATACATCCACATATCCACACATATAAACATGTACACACACATACACACATATCCAAACACACACACACACACAAACACACACATATGCACAAACACACACACACACACACACACACACACACACACATATATATATATATATATATATATATATATATATATATATATATATATATATATATATATATGTGTGTGTGTGTGTGTGTGTGTGTGTGTGTGTGTGTGTGTGTGTGTATGTGTGTTTATATGTATTTAAAAATGATTATTTCATGAAAAATAACCTGAAAATATTTGTATCCTTGTGAATCTTTTTTTCTCTTTATTAGATATTTTCTTCATTTACATTTCAAATGTTATCCAGAAATTTCCCCTTACCCTCCCACATCCCTGCCCTGCTCCCCTACCCACAACTCCCACATAATGGCACTGGCATTCCCCTGTACTGGGGCATATAAAGTCTGTATGACCAAGGGGCCTCACCTCCCAATGATGGCCAACTAGGCAATCTACTTCCATATGTGCAGCTAGAGACATGAGCACAGGGGGAACTAGTTAGTTCATGTTATTCTTCCACCTATAGGGTTGAAGACCCCTTCAGCTCCTTGGGGACTTTCTCTAGCTCCTTCCTTGGGAGTCCCGTGTTCCATCTAATAGCTGACTGTGAGCAACCACTTCCATGTTTGCCAGGCACTGGTATAGCCTCCCATGAGACAGCTATATCAGGTCCCTTCAGCATTATCTTGCTGTCATATGCTATAGTGTTTATTTTGGTGGCTGATTATGGGAAGGATCCCTGGCAGCTGCAGTCACTGGTTGGTCCATCCTTTTGATTCAGCTTCACACATGATCTCTGTAAATCCTTCAGTGTGTGCTTTGTTCTTAAGTCTAGAAAGGGACAAAGAGACCACATTTTGAACTTCATTCTTCTTGAGATTCATGTGTTTAGTAAATTGTATCTTGGGTAGTCTAGGCTTCTGGGCTAGTATCCACATACCAGTGAGTACATGTTATGTGAGTTCTTTTGTGTTTGGGTTACCTCACTCAGGATGACACCCTCCAGATCCATCCATTTGCCTAGGAATTTCATATATTCATTGTTTCTAATAGCTGAGTAGTACTCCATTATGTAAGTGTACTAAATTTTTTGTATCCATTCCTCTGTTGAGGGACATCTGGGTTCTTTCCAGCTTCTGGCTATTATGAATAAGGCTGCTATGAACATAGTGGAACATGTGTCCTTATAACCAGATGGAAACTGTTCTGGATATATGCCAAGTAGAGGTATTGCTGGATCTTCCAGTAGTACTATGTCCAATTTTCTGAGGAACCGCCAGACTGATTTCCAGAGCTGTTGAACAAGCCTGCAGTCCCACCAACAGTGCAGGAGTGTTCCCCTTTCTCCACATCCATGCCAGCATCTGCTGTCACCTGATTTTTTGATCTTAGTCAATCTTACTGGTGTGAGGTGGAATCTCAGGGTTGTTTTGATTTGCATTTCTCTGATGATTAAGGATGTTGAACATTTTTTCAGGTGCTTCTCAGGAATTAGGTATTCCTCAGTTGAGAATTCTTTGTTTAACTCTGTGCTCCACTTTTTAATGGGGATATTTGATTTTCTGGTGTCCACCTTCTTGAGTTCTTTATATATATTGGATATCAGTCCCCTATCAGATTTAGGATTGGTAAAGATCCTTTCCCAATCTGTTGGTGGCCCTTTTGTCTTGTTGACAGTATCTTTTGCCTTACA
>LR751598.1:43905-54133 GCA_902729485.2 Mus minutoides | reverse complement strand
GAGAAAGGCCATTGATTTGTTTGAGTTGATTCTATATCCAGCTACTGCACTAAAGCTGTTTATCAGGTTTAGGAGTTCTCTGGTGGAGTTTTTGGGGTCACTTATATATACTATCATATCATCTGCAAATAGTGATAATTTGAGTTCTTCCTTTCCAATTTGTATCCCCTTGACCTCCTTTTGTTGTCGAATCGCTCTGCCTAGGACTTCAAGTACTATATTGAATAGGTAGGGAGAAAGTGGGCAGCCTTGTCTGGTCCCTGATTTTAGTGGTATTGCTTCCAACTTCTCTCCATTTAGTTTGATGTTGGCCACTGGTTTGCTGTAGATTGCTTTTATCATGTTTAGGTAAGGGCCTTGAATTCCTGATCTTTCCAAGACCTTTATCATGAATGGGTGTTGGATTTTGTCAAATGCTTTCTCATGATCATGTGGTTTTTATCTTTGAGTTTGTTTATATCGTGTATTACATTGATAGATTTCCGTATATTAAACCATCCCTGCATTCCTGAGATGAAGCCTACTTGGTCATGATGGATGATCGTTTTGATGTGTTCTTGGATTCGGCTGGCGAGAATTTTGTTGAGTATTTTTGCATCAATATTCATGAGGGAAATTGGTCTGAAGTTCTCTATCTTTGTTGTGTCTTTATGGGGTTTAGGTATCAGAGTAATCGTGGCTTCATAGAATGAATTGGGTAATGTTCCTTCAGATTCTATTTTGTTGAATACTTTGAGAAGAACTGGAACTAGGTCTTCTTTGAATATCTGATAGAACTCTGTATTAAACCCATCTGGTCCTGGGCTTTTTTTGGTTGGGAGACTATTAATGACTGCCTCTATTTCCTTAGGAGATATAAGGCTGTTTAGGTCATTAATCTGATCCTGGTTTAACTTTGGAACTTGGTATCTGTCTAGAAAGTTATCCATTTCCTCTAGATTTTCAAATTTTTTAGAATATAACCTCTTGTAGAAGGATCTGATGGTGTTTTGAATTTCCTCACGATCTGTTGTTATGTCTCCCTTTTCCTTTCTGATTTTGTTAATTTGGATGCTATCCCTGTGCCCTCTAGTTAGTCTGGCCAAGGGTTTGTCTAGCTTGTTGACTTTTTCAAAAAACCAGCTCCTGGTTTGATTGATTCTTTGGATAGTTCTTTTTGTTTCCACAAGGTTGATTTCACCCCTGAGTTTGATTATTTCCTGCCGTCTACTCCTCTTAGGTGAATTTGCTTCCATTTGTTCTAGAGTTTGCAGAAGTGCTGTCAAGCTACTAGTGTATGCTCTCTCCATTTTTTTTTTTTTTTTTTTGGTAGGAACTCAGAGCTATGAGTTTACCTCTCAGGAGTTTGTGTCCCATAAGTTTGGGTATGTTGTGGCTTCATTTTCATTAAACTCTAGAAAGTCTTTAATTTCTTTCTTTATTTCTTCCTTGACCAAGGTATCATTGAGTAGAATGTTGTTCAGTTTCCAAGTGAATGATGGTGTTCTGCTTCTTATGTAGTTATTGAAGAACAGCCTTAGTCCATGGTGATTTGATAAGGTGATTGGGATAATTTCAATACTTTTGAATCTGTTGAGATCTGTTTTGTGGCCAATTATGTAATCAATTTTGGAGAAGGTGCCATGAGGTGCTGAGAAAAAAGGTATATCCTTTTGTTTTAGGATGAAATATTCTGTAGATATCTGTTAAGTCCATTTGTTTCATAGCCTCTGTTAGTTTGACTGAGTCTTTGTTTAGTTTCTGTTTCCAGGATCTGTCCATTGATGAGAGTGGGGTGTTGAAGTCTCCCACTATTATTGTGTGAGATGCAATGTGTGTTTTGAGCTTTACTAAAGNTTTAGTTTGATAATCTTCCTTCTCATCTACTCCTATTATCCTTAAGTTTGGTCTTCTCATTGTGTCCTGGATTTCCTGGATATTTTGTGTTAGAATCTTTTTGCATTTAGCATTTTCTTTGATTGTCTTGTCTATGCTTCCTATAGAATCTTCTGTGCCTGAGATTCTCTCTTCTATCTCTTGTATTCTGTTGCTGATGTTCATATTTATGGTTCCTGATTTTTTTCCTATGGTTTCTATCTCCAGGGTTATCTCCTTTTGGTTTTTCTTAATTGTTTCTACTTCCATTTTTAGGTCCCGGATGGTTTTGTTCCATTCCATCACCTGTTTGGTATTGTTTTCCTGTAACACTCTATGTATTTCCTCTTTAAATGCTTCTAGTTGTTTATCTGTGTTTGTATTTATCTGTTCCTGTATTTCCTTCTTATAGTCCTCCATCATCATCATGACGAGTGACTTTATATCCATGTCCTGTTTTTCTGGTGTGCTGTTGTATCTAGGACTTGATGGGGTGGGTGAGTTTGGATCTGGTGATGCCAAGTACCTTTGGATTCTGTTGCTTCTGTTCTTATGCTTACCTCCTGCCATCTCTAACCAAGGAGACCTGGTGTTGGTGCAGGCCAGAAGGGAGAGTCTGAAATGGTCTGGGCCTTTATCTCTGTCCTGGCTGGTGTCTCAGGTCGCAGGCGATTGGGCAGGAACAGATGCTGCGTTCAGCTGCTCACCTGTGGTCCCAAGATAGCCTGGGGAGTCCTGGGAACGTGCGCAGAGCCTGTGCCCGAGCCCTGGGCTGGTGAGGGTGCACCAGACCAGACCGGAAGGGAAGGGAGAGTCTGTCCTGGGCTGGGCCTTTTTCTCTGTCCTGGCTGCTGTCTCAGGTTGCACAGGAATGGGCAGGAACAGATGCTGCATTCAGCTGCTCACCTGTGGTCCCAGGATAGCCTTTGGAGTCCTGGGGAGCATGCCCAGAGCCTGTGCCCGCGCCCTGGGCTGGTGCCGTGAATCTTTAATATACCAAAGAAGATACTAACACTCTTTCTATGGCAAAATATTAATAAGTGTTCGTTGACAATTTTCCATTTTATACTACTTTTTGTTCTATGGAACAAAGGTAATAAATATCCAATCCTGTTCTTTACTCATCAGTCAAGTTTCAAGACCCAGAATCGCCATTATGGAAGAGAGCAGAGTACTTTATAATGATGATTGGCTCATTTAAGTACCTCCCATCTAGGATCAATTATATGTATCTTATCCTAAGTTATCTGTTCTCTCTTGCAGCACACTTTCATGGCAGTAGCTGAAAAGTTTGGATCATGCTTGCTGAAAGGAACAAAGCTTCTGCCTTAGTTTGCCATTAACTGCCACACAGGCACAGTATCCTGGATGAGCTAAGCCATCTTTTAGTGCAAATGAAGGAAAGAAAATGTCATGTTTATCTTTTTACACCTATTTGGTTTTATTTTTCATTGTAATCAGAACAAACAAAATCAGTGAGAGAATAACTATAATGAAAAAATTCAGAAAAATCATCTATTTTCAAGCTCTCTGAAGTCTCATATAAACCCTCAAATTTAAAACATTACTGAAACAAATAAATTGTTATTAGTAAGAAAGCCACCAATGGGAGGAGAGGCCCTTGGTCTTGTGAAGGTTATATGCCCCAGTACAAGGGATTGCCAGGGCCAGGAAGCAGGAGTGGATGGGTAAGGGAGCAGGGTGGGGGAGGGTATAGGGGACTTATGGGATAGCACTTGAAATGTAAATGAAGAAAATATCTAATAGAAATGTGAAAAAAAGAAAAAAAGTTACACACACACACACACAAATATATATATATATATATATATATATATATATATATATATGGACTCATACTTAGAAAATATTAATATCTTGGTTATGAACTTTTATGATATTGCTATAAATTATCATTTATGTATCATAAAATGGCACCATTATCTTAATAATATTATAGTTAGTATAAATTATTTTTATGAAAAGAAAAGAATATAATTTTCTTAATTTTTAAAAGAAGTACTATAACTGTTGATTTATTAATTGTAATAATTGGTATATGTTTTATGTATCAATGAAGCTTTTTTTTTTTTTTTTTTTTTGGTTTTTCGAGACAGGGTTTCTCTGTATATCCCTGGCTGTCCTGGAACTCACTTTGTAGACCAGGCTGGCCTCGAACTCAGAAATTCGCCTGCCTCTGCCTCCTGAGTGCTGGGATTAAAGGAGTGCACCACCACGCCCGGCGAAGCTTTATATTTAATTCAAATACAAACATTGCAGAAAATATAATTGCTACTCTATTTTAAACATATGTAGACAAAGACTAAGGAATTTAGAAACTTGGCCAAGTCCAGGCATACTTATGACCAGGATGTGGAAGATTAAACTGCATGCTTTAAAGGCTTACAAAGCTAGTTTCTTTCCTATTAGAACTAAATATTAGACTATCAAAACAGCCTGGTTGGTAGTACAGAGCTTTACTTGTAGAATTTATGGACTCAAATATAAACCTCCATGTTGATAGCAAATTCCTCTAACACTTTATTGGAAAAGTGTAACCACGTCAACCTCTACATTGTATTGCCATGCTATTATTTCTATGATCAAACAATTCACATGGTTATATTAAGATTTAAATTACATCCTCATTACTAAAATCAAGTGAGTGAATGAATGAATGAATGAATGAATGAATGAATGAAACAGGCACAATTTATTTTAAATGGTCTCTGTGGCGATCCCCCATATGATCAAATGTTTGTTGATTTAGGAAGAATTGCGTTGCTGGATGTAGTATGTAACTGAGGCAGTCTTTTTGGTTTAAAGGAAATCCTCCATTCCTTGATTGCTCTCTGGTTGCTGCTTGTAGTTCATGACGGATGTTCTTACTTTCTATTCCCAGCCTCCATAAAATCATGGATTATTATACCTTTTAAACCACAAACCAAAATAAACTATTTTTGATAAGTTTCTGTTGTGATGGTACTTTATTTGAGTATTAGGCAAATATACTGTATACATAATTTTCATCATCATCATATGCATCAGAAAGCTTATCCCATTATTGATGGCAATATCTCTTATAAGGTAGATATATCTGATAGATCTTGATAACTCATTTTTATTGTTCTACTTTCATAGATTTGGTTAAACTAATTGGAACTACTTCTCTTTTTGATGCTGTCATATGCATATGATATCATGTTATTAGGATCACAAACCTTTAGTATTTAAGATCCTGTATAATTGCAATATTTTTAGTTTTAGGTTTTTGTTGGTACATTTTTGAACAATGGTCAGCTTTCATGTTAATCTATGGTTCTAAATAGCTCTCCTATGAGTTGCCACAATCCCCAAATTCCAGTCTTTTGAATCATTATATTTTCATCTCAGAGTTACAAGGATCTTGTATTACTTTCCCATGGAGCACAAATTGTGTGTGTGTGTGTGTGTGTGTGTGTGTGTGTGTGTGTGTGTGTGTGTGAATTAAAGAGAATATAATTTGAGGTCTATTATGAACATTTGTATGTGTGTAAGGTAGATTCAGAAGTAAGATCAGTTTTTACTTAATATATTTTAAATATTCTATAAAATTCATGATACAATATGCTCAACATCAGGGCATAAAACTTGGTATATATTCACAGGATAGTTATTTTTATTATGGAACAGAACGAAACTGAAATGAGAGATGAGGCAGTTTACCTGTGTCATGGCAAGAAGGTTGTCTGGTACATAATATTAAAGAGGTCAGAATGATGCAGCATTGCAAAGAGATCTCCATGCACAAAAAAAGAAAGAAAGAAAGAAAGAAAGAAAGAAAGAAAGAAAGAAAGAAAGAAAGAAAGAAAGAAAGAAAACACTTGAAATAAGGACTATGAGGTTTAATATATTGCAGTTAAGTTATAGTATAAGAGACTTAGTGGAATGTACCTAAACATCTAAGAAAATAGATTCTGGCAATTAACAACATTGAGGCAAGTAAATGTCTTATAGGAATGAAAATGCAATCTCTGTAGCTTATCTAGACAAGAGATTTATGCCAAAGGATGTCAAGTGAATACTAATTGAACAAAAATGATTAAATAACATTAGAGAGATGGCAGAAGTGGATGTGTGCATAAGGATACAGCATAAAAGCAGAAACTCCTCTTTAGCAGGCAGAATATATTACAGAGTTAAAAATAATGAGCACTTATGACCTCTCGGTGATTTTTGACAGCATAAAAAGGACCTGGAACAAGCAAGGTCAGATGAAATTTAGGAGAGAGGTATGAAGTCTAATTTATAGCAGAGAACCTGCTGGCAATTGATAGCTGTATAAAAATATCAAATATTAAATAAAATATATTTTAAAAGAATGAGATTATGGTGATAGAACTGTATTAGTAAAGTCTTTACACAGAAGGCAAGGCAACTGTTGTCACATTTTCAGCCACAGAAAAAGATAAGCAGGTTATTATTTTTAAGGAGTATGGAGATAGGAAATAAGTAAAAAGTCACTATTTTTATTTAGTGGAAATAAGGCATCATGTATTATTAAAGCTCATCAACATATAGAAATATATCACTTTGCTAAAATAAAAATGAAACATTATTGAGTCAATCTCAGTATAAATGCTCATCGGCATACCTTCAGATTAATTAAGAGTAATGAGTAAAAAGACTATAGCCCTAGTTAGGAATCTCAGCTCTCTGTGGAATGATTTAATCCTGAGAATTTTACCTCAATTCCTTAATATTCCCTTATCTGCACAGTGCAAACAATGGCTACATCTGCATCATAATAGCAAGAGGAACTATCAAGTCCTGGTTTGCCAAGTGCTTAGCTTTGGAACAAGCACTAAGAATGTGTTGTCTTCTGCTCTATACAATGGAAACAACAGAGAGATAAAGTACATAAATGATGGGAGAATGCTCTTTGGGCTGTTTTATCATCTCCAGTTTATAATGAAGAGACAAGGCAAAGAACATATAGATATCATTCTACTTTAAGTAGTAATCCCATCTCAATCAATTCTTACTACATCTAAAGTATTCAAAGATAACATACAGTAAGTTGATTTTATGCTCCTGTATCTATTTGAAAACATTTTCTAACACATTATACAAACTATGATGACACTTTTTAAAATTAAATTTATTTAATGTATTTACAACACAATAATATAAGCCCTTCCTCTCCTCTCAGTACCCCCTCTCAAAAGTTCTTCTTTCCTCTTTTATTTTGAGACAGGGAAGCCCCCTTCTGTGTGTCAAACTTTCCTTTTCAGCCCTGCACAAGTCCCTGGGGAATAGGCACACATCCCCCACTAAGGTCAGACAAGGGTGTCCTTTTAGGGCTTGATTATCACAGGATTATTCTATACTTTATTGCTAATATCCTTTTATAAATGAATACATATCCTGCATGTCCTTTTGGGTCTGTGTTATTTCACTTAGGGTAATATTTTCAGTTTTTTTGTATTTGCCTGCAAACTCATGACATCCTTGTTTTTAATGGTTGAGTAATATTCTATTGTGTATATGTACCATATTTTCTGTATCCATCCTTCAGTTGAGAGACATCATTTCCAATTTCTGACTAATACAAATACAGCTACTATGAACATAGTAGATAAACTGTTACTGTGGGATGATGAAGCATATTTTGGGTATATGCCCAGGAGTTGGGGCTAGTGATAGAAATATTACCAAGCTTCTAAATAGATTGCTAGAATAGTTGTACACGTTTGTTTAGAATCATCATTGGAGGCATGTTCCCCTTGTTCTACAACCTCACCATCATATACTGTCCTTTGATTTTTTTTTTTTTTTTATCCATTCTGATGGGTGTAAGCTGTAATCTCAGAGTTGTTTCAATTTACATTTCCCTGATGACTAATGACATTGAACATTTCATTAGGTGTTTCTTTGCCATTTGAAATCATCTGTTGAGATTTCTCTATTTCTATATGCTATTTTTAATTGGGATATTTGGATTGTTGGTGTCTAACACCATTTTTGAGTGCTTTATGTATTTTAGATATTAGCCCTCTGTGAGATGGAGTGTTAGTACAGATCTTTTCCCAATCTCTAAACTGTTATTTTTGTAATAATGAGTGTCCTTTGCCTTACAGAAGCTTTTCAGGTTCATGAGGTCCTATTTATTCATTCTTAAACTTAATGCTTGAGCCATTGGTGTTCTTTTGAGGAAGTTATATCCTGATCCAACGAGTTCAAGGCCATTCTCCACCTTCTGTTCAGTTAGATTAACTATGTGTGGTTTATGTATAAGTCTTTGATCCACTTGTACTTGAGTTTTGTTCTGGGTGAAAAATACAATGCAATTTGCATTCTTCAATATACAGGCATCCAGTTAAATCAGCACACGGTCTTCCTTTCACATTGTATGGTTTTGACTCACTTGTAAAAAATCCAGTATCCATAGATATGTGGGTTTATTTCTGGGTCTTTGATTCAATTCCATTGATCTATCTTGTCTGTTTCTATACAAATACCACACACTCTTTTATATAATGCTTTATTAGATATTTTCTTTATTTACATATTCAAATGCTATCCTGAAAATACCCTATACTCTCTCCCTAGCCCTACTCCCCTACCCACCCACTCCGACTTCTTGGCCTTGGAGTTCCCCTGTACTGGGGCATATAATATAATGTTTGTAAGACCAAGTGGCCTCTCTTAACAATGATGGCCTACTAGGCCATCTTCTACTACATATACAGCTAGAGACACGAGCTCTAGGGGTACTGGTTAGTTCATATTGTTGTTCTACCTATAAGGTTGCAGACCCCTTCAGCTCCTTGAGTACTTTCTCTAGCTCCTCCATTGGGGGCACTGTGTTCTATCCTATAGATGACTGTGAGCATCGACTTCTAAATTTGCAGGCACTGGCATAGCCTCATTAGAGACAGCTATATCAGAGTCTTTTCAGTCCAATCTTGCTCGCATATACAATATTGTCTGAGTTTAGTGGCTGATTATGGAATGGATCCCCAGGTGTGGCAGTCTCTTGATGGTCCATTCTTTCGTCTTAGCTCCAAACTTTATCTCTGTAACTCCTTCCATGGATGTTTTGTTCCCTATTCTAAGGAGGAATGAAGTATCCACACTTTGGTCTTCGTTCTTCTTGATTTTCTTGTGTTTTGCAAATTGTATCTTGGGTATTCTAAGTTTCTGGGCTAATATCCACTTATCACTGAGAGCATATGAAGTGACTTTTTTGTGATTTGGTTACCTCACTAAGGATGCTATTATCCAGATATATACATTTACCCAAGAATTTCATAAATTCATTCTTTTTAATAGCTGCGTAGTACTCCATTGTGTAAATGAACCACATTTTCTGTATCCATTCATCCGTTGAGGGGCATCTGGGTTCTTTCCAGCTTTTGTCTATTATAAATAAGTCTGCTAAGAACATAGTGGAGCATGTGTCCTTATTACCAGTTGGAACATCTTCTGGGTATATGCCCAGGAGAGGTATAGCTGGATCTTCCAGGAATACTACATCCAATTTTCTTAGGAATTGGTAGACTGATTTCCAGAGTTGTTATATCAGCTTGCAATCTCACCAACAATGGAGGAGTGTTCCTCTTTCTCCACATCCTTGCCAGCATCTGCTGTCACATGAATTTTTGATCTTAGTCATTCTTACTGGAGTGAGTTAGAATCTCAAGGTTGCTTTGATTTGCATTTCCCTGATGATTAAGGATGTTGAACATTTTTTCCAGTTTCTTCTCAGCCATTCAGTATTCCTCACTTGAGAATTCTTTGTTTAGCTTTGTACCCTATTTTTGATGGGGTTATTTGAATTTCTGGAATGCAGCTTCTTGAGTTCTTTGTAAATATTGTATATTATTCCCCTATCAGATTTAGGATTGGTAAAAATACTTTCCCAATCTGTTGGTGGCCCTTTTATCTTATTGACAGTGTCTTTTGCCTTGCAGAAGCTTTGCAATTTCATGAGGTACCTTTTGTCAATTTTGATCTTATATCACTGGCCATTGCTGTTCTGTTTAGGAATTTTCCCTCTATGCCCATATCTTCAAGGCTTTTCCCCACTTTTTCCTCTATAAATTTCAGTGTCTCTGATTTTATGTGGAGTTCTTTGATCCACTTAGACTTGACCTTTGTACAAGGAGATATGAATGGGTCAATTTGCATTCTTCTACATGATAACCACGAATTGTGCCAGCCCTATTTGTTGAAAATGTTGCCCCTCCCCCTCCCCAGGATCATTTTAGCTCCCTTGTCAAAGATCAAGTGAATGTAGGTGTAGGTGTGTGGATTCATTTCTGGGTCTTCAATTCTATTCCATTGATCTACCTGTCTGTTAATATACCAGTACCATGCAGGCGTTTTTTTT
>LR751598.1:11270-43805 GCA_902729485.2 Mus minutoides | reverse complement strand
CATCTTTTGAGATCTTTGGCAATTTCTGTCTTCAGAGATTTAAAGTTCTTCTTATACAGATCTTTCACTTCCTTAGTTAGAGTCACACCAAGGTATTTTATATTGTTTGTGACTATTGTGAATGGTGTTGTTTCCCTAATTTCTTACTCAGCCCATATAACCTTTGGGTAGAGAAAGGCCATTGCTTTGTTTGAGTTATTTTTATATCCAGCTACTGCACTGTTTATCAGGTTTAGGTGTTCTCTGATAGAATTTTTAGGGTAATTTATATATACTCTCATATCATCTGCAAATAGTGATAATTGGACTTCTCCCTTTCCAATTTGCATCCCCTTGATCTCCTTTTGTTGTTGAATTGCTCTGGCTAGGACTTCAAGTACTATATTAAATAGGTAGGGAGAAAGTTGGCAGCCTTGTCTAGTCCCTGATTTTAGTGAGATTGCTTTGAGTTTCTCTCCATTTAGTTTGATGTTGGATACTGGTTTACTGTAGATTGCTTTTATTATGTTTCAGTATGGGCCTTGAATTCCTGATCTTTCCAAGACTTTTATCAGGAATGGGTGTTGGATTTTATGAAATGCTTTCTTTGCATCTATCTAAATGATCATGTGCTTTTTGTGTTTGAGTTTGTTTATACAGTGAATTACATTGATGGATTTCCATATATTTAACCATCTCCGCATTCGTGGGAGGAAGCCTACTTGGTCATGATGGATGATCCATTGGATGTGTTATTGATTTCGGTTTGCCGGGATTTTACTGAGTATTTTTGCATCAATATTCATAGGGGATATTGGTCTAAAGTTCTCTTTCTTTGTTGGATCTTTGTGTGGTTTAGGTATCAGAGTAATTATGGCTTCATAGAATGAATTGGATAGAGTACTTTCTGTTTCTATTTTGTGGAATAGTTTGAGGAGATTTGGAATTAGGTCTTCTCTGAAGGTCGGCTAGAACTCTGCACTAAACCCATCTGGTCCTGTGCTTTTTTTTGGTTGGGAGACAATTGATGACCTCTTCTATTTCTTTATGGGAAATGGGACTGTTTAGATCATTAATCTGATTCTCATTTAACTTTGGTACCTGGTATCTGTCTAGGAAGTTGTCCATTTCATCCAATTTTCCAGTTTTGTTGAGTATAGCCTTTTGTAGTAGGATCTGATGATGTTTTGGATTTCCTCAGGTTCTGTTGTTATATCTCATTTTTTATTGCTGATTTTGTTAATTCAGATAATGTCCCTCAGCCCTCTAGTTAATTTGGCTAAGGGTTTATTTATCCTGTTGATTTTTTTCAAAGAACCAACTCTTGGTTTGGTTGATTCTTTCACTAGTTTTTTGTTTGTTTGTTTGTTTGTTTTGTTTTGTTTTTGTTTGTTTGTTTGTTTCCACTTGGTTGATTTCAGCACTGAGTTTGATTATTTCCTGCCATCTACTCCTCTTGGGTGAATTTGCTTTCTTTAGTTCTAGAGCTAACAGGTGTGCTGTCAGGCTGCTAGTGTATTCTCTCTCTCGTTTCTTTTTGGAGGCACTCAGGGCTATAAGTTTTCCTCTTTGTGCCTTCATTGTGTCCCATAAGTTTGGGCATGTTTTGGCTTCATTTTTATTAAACTCTCAAAAGTCTTTAATATCTTTCCTTATTTCTTCCTTGACCAAGGTATCATTGAGTAGAGTGTTGTTCAGTTTCCATGTGAATGCTGGCTTTCTTTATGCTGTTATTGAAGATCATCCTTAGTCCATGGTGATCTGATAGGATGCATGGGATAATTTCAATATTTTTGTATCTCTTGAGGCCTTTTTTATGACATTATATGGTCAATTTTGGAGGAGGTAGCATCTTGTACTGAGAAGAAGGTATATCTTTTTGTTTTAGGATAAAATGTTTTGTACATATCTATTATATCCATTTGTTTCAAAACTTCTATTAGTGTCCATGTGTCTCTGTTTAGTTTCTGTTCCAGGATCTGTCCTTTGGTGAGAGTGGGGTGTTGAAGTCTCCCACTATTATTGCGTGAGGTGCAATGTTTGCTTTGAGCTTTATTAAAGTTCCTTTATTGAATGTGTCTGCTCTTGCATTTGGAGCATAGATATTCAGAATTGAGAGTTCATTTTGGAAGATTTTTCCTTTGATGAGTATGAAGTGCCCCTCCTTGTCTTTTTTTGATAACTTTGGGTTGAAAGTACATTTCATTCAATATTAGAATGGCTACTCCAGCTTGTTTCTTAGGACCATTTGCTTGGAAAAATTGTTTTCCAGCCTTTCACTCTGAGGTAGTGTCTATCTTTTTTCTTGTAGTGGGTTTTCTGTAAGCAGCAAAATATTGGGTCCTGTTTGTGTAGCCAGTATATTAGTCTATGTCTTTTTTATTGGGGAGTTGAGTCCATTGATGTTAAAAGATAGTAAAGAAAAGTAATTGTTGCTTACTCTTATTTTTGTTGTTAAAGTTGGGATTCAATTCTTGCCTCCTATTCTTTGTAGGTTTGATCTTCTCATTGTTTCCTGGATTTCCTGGATGTTTTGAGTTAGGATCTTTTTGCATTTTGCATTTTCTTTGATTGTTGTACCCATGTTCTCTATGGAATCTTCGGCACCTGAGATTCTCTCTTCCATCTCTTGTGTACTGTTGCTGATGCTCACATCTATAGTTCCTGATTTCTTTCCTAGGGTTTCTATCTCCAGAATTGTCTCACTTTGGGTTTTCTTTATTGTTTCGATTTCCATTTTTAGGTCTTAGATGGTTTTGTTCAATTCCATCACCTGTTTCGATGTGTTTTCCTGTAATTCTTTACGGGGCTTTTGTGTTTCCTCTTTAAGAACTTCTACCTGTTTAGCAATGTTTTCCTTTGATTCTTTAAGGGCTTCTACCTGTTTAGCAGTTTTCTCCTGTATTTCTTTAAGTAAGTTATTAATGCCCATCTTAAGGTCCTCTACCAGCATCATGAGATATGATTTTGAATCTGAATCTTGCTTTTCAGATGTGTTTGGGTAACCCTGGCTGAGGTTGGGGTGCTGATGTGTTGGGGTAACCCTGGCTGAGGTTGGGGTGCTGGGTTCTGATGATGGTGATTAGTCTTGCTTTCTGTTGGTAAGGTTCTTACATTTGCCTTTTGCCATCTGGTAATCTCTGGTGTTGTTATAGTTGTCTCTGGCTGGAGCCTGTTCCTCCTTTGATTCTGTTAGCCTCTGTCAGCTGTCCTGGGAGTCCAGCTCTCTTCTGAGTCTCAGTGGTCAGAATACTCTCTCAGACAAGCTCTCTTCTTGCAGGGAAGGTGCACAGGTGTCTGGAGTTCAGACTTGCCTCCTGGCTGAAGATGAAGGCCTGAAACAGGGCCTGTCCCAGAAGATGGGTTGCTTCTGTAGTCTGTGTGCTCACCTGCACAGACTGGTCTCCAAGGGACCCAAGACACAATGTGGTTCCCTCACCTGCTCTGGAGGTCAGAGCCCTCTCAGGTGGTCACTTCTCCTCTGGCAGGGAAGGTGCCTGGATGTCTGGAGCCTGAAATGGGGGTCTGTTCCAGAAGCTGTGTCGCTTGTTCACCCTCTGCAGTCTGTGAGCTGATCTGCACAGACTGGTCTCAGAGTGACCTGGGAGACAAGATGGCTGCTTTACCTGCTTGGGGGGCGGGGGGGGGGTTAGAGCCCTCCTGGGCGACCACCTCTCCTCTGGTGGGGAAGGTGCCAGGATGTCTGCAGCCCAAAACAGGGCCTGTCCCAGAAGCTGTGTCTCTTCTGCAGTCTGTTTGCTCACCCGCTACAGTCCAAGAGCTGATCAGAGCAGACTGGTCTCAGAGGGACCCGGGAGACCTACCATGCAGTTTTTATTAGCACTGCTCTGTAGTACAGCTTTATGTCAGAGATGGTGATACCTCCTGAACTTCTTTTATTGGAACTTCTCTTATTGTTCATGATGGTTTTGGCTATCCAGCAATTTTGTTTTTCTATATAAAGTTAAGAATTTTATTTCAAGATCTGTAAAGAATTGTTTTGGAATTTTGATGGGAATTACATTGAATCTGTAGATTGCTTCAGGCAAGATGCCCATTTTTTGTTATATTAATCCTATAGATTCATGAACAATGGAGAAATTCAGACCTTTTGATATCTTCCTCAATTCCTTTCTTCATAGACTTGAAGTTATTGTGGACTAATAGAATGAGTTTGGCAGTGTTCCTTCTGTTAACTTTCTGTGGCATAGTTTGAGGAATATTGGCATTAGCTCTTCTTCAAAAGTCTGGTAAAATTCTGTGTTAAAACATTCTTGCCCAGGACTTTTTTGTTTGGGAGATGTTTAATGACTGCTTCTGTTTACTTAGAATTTATAGGACAATTTTGATAGTTCACATGACCTTGATTTAGTTTGGTAATTGGTACCTGTCTAGAAAAATCATCCATTTTACTTAGATTTTCTAATTTTCTGGAGTACAGGCTCTTAGTATAAGACCTCAGAATTCTCCGATTTTCTACAATATCCTTTGCTACATCTCGCATTCAATTTCTGATTGTGTTAATTTGGGTACTGTCTCACTTCTAGTTAGTTCACCTAAGAGTTGATCTAATTTATTGATTTTGTCAAAGAATTAGTTCTTTGTAGTGTACTCTTTGTTTCTAATTGATTGATTTCAACCCTGAGTTTACTTCGTGCAATATATTCCTCCTAGTTGTGTTTAGTTCATTTTTCCCTTCTTTTTTTTATTGGATATTTTATTTATGTACATTTCAAATGTTACTCCCTTTCCCAGTTTTCCATCCCCAACCCCCCATCCCATCCTCTCTCCCCCTGCTTCAATGAGAGTGCTGCCCTACTAACCCACCCACTTCTGCCTCACCATCCTGGTATTCAGCTATACTGGGGTATGGAGCCTTCATAGTATCAAGGACCTCTCCTTCCATTGATGCTCCACAAGGCCATCCTCTGATATATATATATATATATATATATATATATATATATATATATATATATATCCAGAGCCATGGGTTCCTCCATGTGTACACTTTGTTTGCTGCTTTAGTCCCTGGGAGCTCTGGGGGCAGGGGGGGGGGTTTCAAGTTGATTAATACTGGTGTTCTTCCTAAGGGGTTGCAAACACTTACAACTCCTTCAGTCATTTCTTTAACTCCTCCATTGGGGACTCTGTGCTCAGTCAATTGGTTGGAGTGAGCATTAGCCTCTGTATTTGTCAGTCTCTTGAAGAGCTTTTCAGGAGACAGCAATATCAGACTCCTGTCAGCAAGTTATATTTGATATCCACAATAGTGTCTGTTTTGGTAACTGTATATGGGATGGATCCCCAGGTGATGCAGTCTCTGGATGGTCTTTCCTTCAGTCTCTGCTAGTTGGTCTTCCTTTTTGAGCTTCATGTGGTCTGGGAATTGTATCTTGGGTATGCCAAGCTATTGGAATAATATCCACTTAGCAGTGAGTGCATACCATGTGTGTTCTTTTGTGACTGTATTACCTCACTCAGGATGATATTTTCTAGTTCCATCTATTTGCCTAAGAATTTCATGAATTTATTGCTTTTAATAGCCGAGTAGTACCCCATTGTGTAAATATATCACATTTTCTGCATCCATTCCTCTGTTGAAGAAAATTTGGGTTCTTTCCAGCTTCTGGCTATTATAAACAAGGCTACTATGAACATATCGAGAGTTTCCCTGATTGTTAATTGGCTAAATAAAGATGTCAGAACCTAATCACTGGGCAAAAGATAAGGTGAGATTTCCAGGCAGGACAGGATCTAAAAAACAAAGATGATTGGGAGACAGACCAGCAGGAAGCTGGGAAGCCAAGAAGGATTTGCAGGATATTTTTTGCCCAGCCTTTGAGTTATCTAGTAAGTTTTAAAATATAAAGGTTTCGAGTGTTTTCCTTCCACATAGCTAAAGGGAGATGAATGAGAAGGCCATTGCAACACCAGGCAAGCATCAAGAATAGACCAGGAGAGCTAGTGTGGGACTAAGAACAGGATGGCCATTGGCATCTTGGTGGAACTAGCCTTGACATATGGAAAGTGCTCTGGAGGAACTTTCAGAAAGGAGGAAGCATGGGCACCTGATGCTGGAAAACTCCAGCTGGCAATTCCAGCTATTTTTGGAGCACAGCTGGAAAGGAGCTCCTGGTGGGAAAAGCTTTAGCTAGCAGGCAGGTGGCTGGTAGTACCAAAGCTGAGAGAGAACTAGAGTAGATTTCTAAAATGCATACAACATACAGGTCTGCAGCATGGGAGAAAACAGATTCCTTCCCTGCAGTGCTTTTGTGGTCCCACAGAGCTGCTTTACCAGTTTTGGGGATGTCTGTTTGAATTTCACTTTCTCATGGAGTATCTTGGTTTCTCACTCCATGGTGTTTGAACATTTTGGTGGGTCTGAGGCAACATCTGTGGTCCTATAGACTGTGCAAGACATCTTCTAAGATCCTTCTAGCTTTTAGCATTTCAGATGAGAAATCAGGTATAATTCTGATATGTCTGCCTTTACCTGTTATTTGGCCTTTTCTTTGTGCTTTTAATTATTTTTGTTGTTGTTGTTGTTGTTGTTGTTGTTGTTCTGTATATTTAGTGTTTGGATTATTATGTGGTGGGAGTATTTTCTTTTCTGGTCCACTCTATTTGGTGTTCTGTAAGCTTTCTTTAACTTTTAGGCATCTCTTTAGGTTAGGGAAAGATTTCTACTGTGATTTTGTTGAGATTTTTTTGTGTGTTTTTGAGCTGAGAATCTTCTTCCTCTTCCTATTAGTCTTAGGATCAGTCTTTTCATAGTGTTCCAATCAATATTCCTGGATGTTTTGTGTCTTGTTTTTAGATTTTGCATTTTCTTTGACTGATATATTAGTTTCTTCTATTTTACCTTCCACATCTAAGATTTCTCTTCTGTCTCCTGCATTTTGATAGTGATGCTTTTATCTGTAATTCCTGCTCTCTTCCCTAGGTTTTCCATCTCTATGAATGCCTCAGTTTGTGTGTGTTTTTATTTTATTGAATCCATTTCCTTTTTCATATCTTGCATAGTTTTATTAATATCCTTTATCTGACTGCATTTTCTATATTTCTATATTTCTTTATTTTTAATTTTTTGCTTCTTTCATAAATGCCTCTACTTGTTTGAAGGTATTTTTCTCTATTTACTTAATAGATTTATCCATGTCTTCTATCATCTCTATAAGATTTGAGATTTTCTTCTTCTGCTTCAGTTTCATTAGAATATTCATAGTTTATTTGTAGCAGGAGAGCTGGGCCCTGTTGGTGCCATATTGCCCTGTATCTTATTGTGTTCTTATGTTCTCCTTTAAGCTTTTGAATTTCTCTGATGTCAGCTGGATAATCCTGATGGCATTGGCACTTTTGGGGAAAGTGGGGGTAGCCATGAGGCAGATAGTGTAAGTAAGGGTACCCTAATCTCTTGGCTACGTATCAGGCAGATCTCACTCCCCATGCTATGTCAAGGATGGGGCTTTCTCTGAAGGTTGTGTCCCAGTCAGACACAGCTGGGGTGGCAGGCAGATTCAATTAGGATGAGTAGTCAGGCAGGGTTATAAGCTGGTTTGTTTAGGGATCTCCAAAGGTTTTACCCTCAGCAGGGCGGTGTAGGAGGGCAGGTTGCTCTTCTGGTCCCACAAGGCCCCAGAATGAGCAGCACGAACAATGCTCGAGAATAATGCTCTGACAGTTTACATTTAAAAGGGTGTGTATTTAAGATGTTTTCCAAAGCATATGAATCTCTTCAATATAATTTTCTGTAAGAGACAGCTGCTGGGCTGGCCCTACTTGCTGGCTTCTTTCTGAGCGTTAGTAGGTGCTGGGCTGCTCAAAAAATGACCTACTTTAAATCATTAGATAGGAGGACTTTGTTAAAGTAAAACTAGCCCTGAAGGACAGAATGGGCATAAAGAATACTTCATTTCAGTTTCTACCAATTTTCTGAGCACCAGGGAAAATACAAACTACACTAGCCTTGAGGCATGCACATATCCTATGGAACCACTGCAGGGTGTTTCTACAGTATGTATTAAAAACAGCAACAAAACAGAATTAACATTTTACCTTTTTCTGTCTTTATTTTAAAAACCTTCAAAGGTGTACAGGTTGTGAGCATACATTGCTGAAAGAAACTAAGCATTATAAAAAGAAATGCTTTTTTGGAAAATTTACCCTTTTAACTTTGAAAAAGCATTTGAAGAATAATACAACAATGAAAAATTCAGACTACATATTTTGATATATCATTATTTCTTCAAAGACTGCAATCATTTATTATTGATATGCATATAATACTTGTAAAAGGTACAGTACATATTCACTACTCAATGAACATTTTCATCATTGAGCTAAACACTGGTTAAAAATTCTTTCCAGGTGACATTTTATTTTCACAATGACATCAAAGCTCTCTTGATGAATATGCAGTTTATTCATGATATTGTACCATAAAGGTCAACATGACAAGATAGTGGAGGAAATTTGAATAAAGGAACTTGAAGATGGGTTGATTCATTACACAAAGGTAAACACCAAATGCTGCATAACTGTCTGTTTTTAATTAGCTTGTCAAAAGATTTTGACAAAGCCCTCCAGTGGGTTACTGAGCAAACCTGGATGCAGATTACTTCTACTGAATCATTTATTGTCTTTCACAGCTTTTAATAGAATTGATCTAATCATGCTCACTCTACTCCGCTATCAGCTCTACACTCCTCTTTTGTTTGCATTTGTAACTATCAGCGTGTGCAGAGATGTTGCCCCTCTTGGATGTTTGCTATAACTGTTCTCAGTTTGAATGCATACTTTAGCTTTACCTTGGTACTTTCCATTTCATCTGAGTAGGACATTTCCATTTCTCATACATTTGTCTTTCCCTTTTCATTTTGATATAATTTTAATAAGCCTCAACTCACACTTTTATGTGTTACTACAAACATATGAAAATATGTCCCTTTTACAAAGAAACTATAAATGGTGTCTTTTCTGTATTAGCTAGTTTTTTTTTTTCAATCATTTTCTCAGAAATATCTTCCATTCCACTCTTGATTATTGCAAATAAGAATGAGGTGTCTATGGAAATCATAGCTATCTGATACAAATACATTTCTATCCTCCTGATATATTAATTAATCCCCCAAATTAACCTATAAGAAAATGAAAGTAATTTATAAGAAACAAAATTAGATGATGCTTGATAAGCTTCAAGCAGGGCCAAAGTCTGAGTTTCTTTCTGTTTATTTCTAGCAACTACATATTCTATCCAGCAGTGATGTAATGGATGGCCTTAGTTGGTTCATGTACTTAAGTTTTGTTTAGTTAAATGTTTAGTCTTTTCTTTCTGTGTTTTGTATTTATTTGAACAATCTTTCTTGATAACATCTCAAAGTATTATATTTTGCTGCAAAAGTAGCTATTTCCTTATAAAGTATTTTTACTTGGTGCCTATACTATTGCACATATCAGTAAACGCTGGTGAGGCTGTACTATTGCACATATCAGTAAACGCTGGTGAGGCTGTACTATTGCACATATCAGTAAAAGTTGGTGAGGTTTTGGTCCACAGGATGCTTTTCAAGATCTCAGAAGGGTTCTCAGTCTTTCTGTAATCAAAAGTCATCACTATGGAAGTGATGAAACAGAATGAACAACTCTCCATATCAAGAAAAGTTTTAAAAATGTTATTCTTATAAATCATCAAGATGCCGGGACAAAAACAAACAAAAAACAATAGAAAGTGAAGTGATTAAATGAACTCAATTTTCTACTAAAAATGAAGCCAAAATCTTACATATACATTTTTAACATCAAATTATCACCATTTCTCTAGTATTATACTTATAATTGCATGCTACATAGTGAATTCGTTTTGTTTTTCTACTTTATTATTTTCTATATAAGATTGTGCATATTTCACCCTATCAAGTAGCATATTTTCATTTTTAAACAGACAAAATAAACACATGTATATAAGAAGTTGTGGCCATAACATAATAGTTGTGGACACTTCCAAACAAGGCTGAAAATAACAACTTGTCTGCCTAGCATCTATCACTACAGAATATATTCATGCCAATATATAGGCCCTCAAATAAAATCAGTGCCATTATTTTCCAGTATGAAGTTGAAAACAGGATCATGAAGAATTAGAATAAAGCTACTGTATTCCTGGAATGATGTATTGTGACTACCTCTAAGGAGGAGAACCATTTTCTATGACTAAGATCTAAAACATTGTTCCTTACTAAAATAAAATAAAATAGTAAGAAATAAAAACTGATGGTATCGGTGAAACACTCAGAAACCACAGTTTAAAGAATTGAATTAGTCTTACCTACTTTACCAGTGAGTTTCTAAAACTCAAATTTAAAGTATATTAGCATAAACGATGTGTGATTTTTTAAGAGTCCATAGTAAAATCTATGGGCTAAAATGTGGACATCTGAAAACAAATACTTGTATACAGGTGTCTAATTTATTTGAAGATTTCCTACCTTAGCAAGATATTTACTTGTATGGTTTAGAGACAAAATGTTTCTACTGATATGTACATTTAAATAGTTGTTTAAATCTAGGGATGATGATTTGGTAAGTTCTGGAATCTGGGAGACAGTAGGAAGTCAATACATAGTGAGCCATTGGGATGGAGCCTGAGAGTTACAGGTCAGTTCTGTTTCTGATCTGAGCTTTCTTCTTCCTGTCTGCTGTGAAACAAGTCTTTTGGCTCTCAGTCTACCAAATATATCTAAATGGCATGCACTGCAGCAACTCCCTGATCAGAATAGACTCATACTAGGAGCCAAAACCAAAATTCATCCTCTCTTAAGACATTTGTCACTCTAAGTTGTCTCTGTATCTATTTAAGGATAGTAAAAGTTATTTCATGAATAACATGCACATGGAAATATAAGAAATAATGTATGAAATTTTCTTGTATATAATTTCAGAAATACACATAAAAATTTCTGAATTTCTGGTTATTACTACTACAGTATCTGTCTTTGAAGCTTTAAAAATATTTAAAACATTAATCTGATTAGGTGAAGTTGCAATAAATATTCTAATAATGCTCTTATGTAAATATGACATTTTCTTATGGTTCATGGTTGAATTATTTTGCATATGAGATGTTAGGTGTGTTAATTCATTGAAAGAAAAGACAGAAGGTGTCAGAAGTCAGTTGGCATGTGAATACTTTATTCCTTGAAAATTATATTAAGGAAAATATTAGTGCTAAGGTTTTGGCATATATATATATATATATATATATATATATATATATATATACATATATTCTAATTTATTTGTAAATTTTCTTTAACACAAGTCTAGACATTTGGCATAGTGCATTTTTAATAAATCCCTGTCAGGGTTTGAGCATCCTTTCATCTATGTATTTCTTACATGTTTATTTATATTATGACTTATTACTTATTTCAAAATACAGATTTCAGTAGCAAAATATTCTTGACTATGCCATTTAAATTACTTTGGCTTCAGTTTTTATACTAGCAAAAATAAATATCATTCAGTATACTAGAATCATTAGTCATAACTATAGGCACCATGTCATATTCCTAAGTAGTTCCTAGAATATAATATTCTTAGGCTATTTACTTTAGAAATGGCTTCTTTAATCATGGTTGCAAAAATAACCCATAGTATTTTGAATATCTTATGGCAGAGTTTCTCAACCTATGGGACACAATCTGTATGGGGTCACATATCAGATATCCTGTATATTATATATTTATATTATGATTGATAACATTAGCAAAATTAGAGTTATGAAGAAGAAACAAAATAATATTTTGGTTGTGGGGTCACTACAACATGACAAATTACATTTAATTTTCTCATATATGGAGACTGAGAATTGCTGTTTTATGGTATCATTTAAGAATAAATTCATCTACCATAGCTTGACTTTCATTGGTACCAGGACCTCAAACACACCTGTTGTCAAGACAATGGCTACCATATTCCCAGAATCAACTGGACTCACCTCCCACCTTTACCTGTGACCACATCACCATATATATATATATATATATATATATATATATATATATATATATATATATATGGAACACCCTTCCCCTTTCCCCTCTTCTTTTTCTGCTACCACCTTGCCCTTTCCTCTCTCAATAAACCTCAAGTATAACTGATGTTTGGCCTGGTATGGTCTTTCTAGAGCCACCTCCGCTGATACCAACATTGGGATTCCAAGACAGCCCAGACCTCTTTAGTCAGACCCTGGCTTCTGACTTACTCTCTTTATCTCTCCCTGATATGACTCATTCTTTTTCCCTCTATGTAATTAAATAGGAGGGATTTGCCTTTCGAGTCTTAGGTCACCATCTGGTACCTTCTTTTGTACCTGTAGCATACTTGTCAAAAAGACTAGATTGAACCATCCAGGGATGGACACCTTGTATTCATACCTTAACAGATGCTGAACTCATTAGAGAGTCTAAAAACCTAAAGTTGGGGTTGCCTAAAACTGTCCTCTCTTCTCATAACCTGACACAGCTCCTAACTTACAAGGGCTTACGGACTCTACCTCCCTCCAGAGTTCTTTCTCTTCAGGTAGTGCTAATAGAAGATTCCAAACTCACCTTTCTAACATACCCTCCTCTTAATATTTCCAATCGTCTTCATTGACCTAATATTAACCACCTGCTATCTCACTCCTGCACTGAAAGTTTAAAGTAACTATTACCTCATCCTTCAAATATACAGGAGGGCACATTTCCTCAAGCCATTTATACTTGGTATACAGATGGAAGCTCCTTTTTATATGAAGGGGCTAGAAAGGCCCCAAATATGCTTTCATATGTTCCTGTCCCATGCCACTATCAGGAAGGAACATGGGTTAGTTAACACAAAAGGAGGATCAGTAACTAATGAAAACTACATTATGGCCATGCTAAAGGCCTCCCATCTCCACACAGCTATTAGGATTGTCCACTGAAGATCCCACCCGAAGGATGACTCTACTGTCTCCAAGGGAAATAACTGAGCCAATGAGGTAGCTAGAGCTGTGGCCCATAGGGGTCTAGACTCTTCTCACCCTCCCCAGAACATGCTTACACTGCAACCCACATCCCTATCTTCACCCCCTGACACTTGCCAAACTCTGTCCTGTCTTCACCAACTCTTTCATCCTAACAGCCTAGTGCTGTCTTCTTTTGTTAAGATGAAATTACAGCCTACTCCTGAAGACTTAAGTTTCTTAAAATCTAGCATTGCTTCTTGTAAAATCGTTCTGATGTCACACTCCAACTCAAGATATCGTAGCACCCCTTTTCCTATCCATCAGGCTACAGGATCCCTTCTTGAAATTGACTGAAAACTTGACTTTACTCACATGCTCACTGTCAGAAGTGCAACATGGTCTTGGTGGACACCTTCTCACAATGGGTGGAGGCATTTCTCATAACTAACAAAAGGTATCAGACAGTTTTTGATCTCCCCCTGAAGAGATTATCCCCAGTTTGGTGCCCCAGCCTCCCTCCAGTTAGACAATGGTCCCAAATTTACTTCCCAGATGTTTCAAATTCTATCTAAGGCCCTAGACATCTCCTGGCATTTTTACATCCCATACAACTCTCAGTCTTCAGGTAAGGTAGAAAGAACTAACTTTAAAAACCACTCTTGCTAAGCAGTCACAGGAACTTCACTTTGATTGGGTAAAACTCATAGCTCTGGCTATTTTTAGGCCATGAGCTCTCCCCAAGTGACCTCCCCTCATCCTCCCCTTTGAACTGATGTATGGATGTCCAATCTTAACTACTGGTCTTTCACCTAAATGCTCTCCCCTTCCAGACCATCTACTCACCCCATTACTTTGCAACCTCCTTTCGCTCCTATGGAACTTTGCTGACCACTATCTATTGTGGCCACACACTGTCTTCTGACCACTGCCTGTCAACATTGGAGACCAAGTCCTTCTATCCCTTCCTGATCATCAGCTCTCACCCCTCTCTCCTAAATGGCAGGGCCCTTTTAAGGTAATTCTTAAGATCCCTACAGCTGCAAAACTCTCTCATTGGGTCCACCTGTTTCACCTCAAAACTTTCATACTTCAACCTACAAAATAACTCTTCTTCATACATGTCGACCCAAACAGGACCATGCTCTGTTATGATCCAGAGGACATCAAGACCACCCACCTTGTCCCCAGTCCCAGAAAATGAGACACTACTCTGGCAGCCGAGCTCATACTCTCTGGATTAGACATGGGTTTCTAATCTTTCCCATGCTGTTTGTTTCCACCCAGGGTAGTATTTACATTTGGAGATTTGAAGTTCAAGAAACCCTGACAGATAACAAATAGCCTTTCCAAATAGGGTCAGGAAACCGCTCCATAGCTGGATGCCAGGAACTGACCCAAATCGCTATCATCTCTTTATCTGTTATCCCATCTAAATATTATGATTTCTGTACGTAAATTCTTTTTGACCTGACTTAATGATTATTTTAGAAAATGGCCAGATGAGCATGAGGGATGCCCATATTGGTCTTGTCAGATACTTATGCTCGGATAATGAACCAATCTTTTTTTTTTTTTTTTTCTATCAACACCAAAAGATACTCTTCTTCTACATACAAAACCCATAGGATTCCAGGTGGGAGACAGGAATTGTCCGTAAGCTCTTCAATAAAAATCAGCCCTGTTCCCCTGTAAGTACTATCTATATTAAGAGAAAATATGTCTCAATTGCCCAACCCCTAGATATTCGAAAAGTAGGGGAGATAATCAAACAATCCCCCGAGGTCCTTACCTCTTTGAAAGTACCCCCCCATAAATGGCACTAACTTGTCATTTCCCGCTTTGCTTCATATTTTGACCTCAGCATAGCAAGTCCTTAATGTCACCAGGTCTGTTAACTTTAAAGACTGCTGGTTATGTGTACTCCTGGAATTAACTCATAATTGTCACTTAGAGCCTTTCTGGTGATACTGCCAAGTAACCTTACTTCACCTTTTGTCAGCTGCCTGACTCCAATGTTGCCATGACTCCATCCCTTTCCTCTATCCCTCTCTTTGGCATGGCAAACTGTTTAAAGACCTCTGGGACACTCTTTCAATGTGTGCTTTGTTCTTAATTCTAGGAAGGGGTGACATGTCCACATTTTGATCTTCCTTCTTCTTGAGTTTCATGTGTTTAGTAAATTGTATCTTGGGTAGTCTAGGTTTCTGGGCTAGTATCCACATATCAGTGAGTACATGTTATGTGAATTCTTTTGTGATTGGGTTACTTCACTCAGGATGATGGCCTCCAGATCCATCCATTTGCATAGGAATTTCATATATTTATTGTTTTTAATAGCTGAGTAGTACTCCATTGTGTAAATATACCAAATTTTTTGTATCCATTCATCTGTTGAGGGACATCTGGGTTCTTTCCAGTTTCTGGCTATTATGAACAAGGCTGCTATGAACATAGTGGAACATGTGTCCTTATTACCAGATGGAATATCTTCTGGATATATGCCCAGTAGGGGTATTGCAGGATCTTCCTGTAGTACTATGTCCAATTTTCTAAGGAACCACCAGACTGATTTCCAGAGTGGTTGAACCAGCTTGCATTCCCACCAACAATGGAGGAGTGCTCCCCTTTCTCCACATCCACGCCAGAATCTGTGGTCACCTGAATTTTTGATCTTAGCCATTCTTACTGGTGTGAGGTGGAATCTCAGGGTTGTTTTGATCTGCATTTCCCTGATGATTAAGGATATTGAACATTTTTTCAAGTGCTTCTCAGCCATTCAGTATTCCTCAGTTGAGAATTCTTTGTTTAATTCTGCCCCACATTTTAATGGGGATATTTGATTTTCTGGTGTCCACCTTCTTGAGTTCTTTATATATATATTGGATATCAGTCCCCTGAATCCAAAGGATGGACCCAATGACTGCGTCTGCCAGGGATCCATCCCACAATCAGCCACCAATCATAGACACTATAGCATATGCCAGCAAGATAGTGCTGAAAGTGCCCGGATATAGCTGTCTCGTGGGAGACTATACCAATGCCTGGCAAACATGGAGGTGGAAGCTCACAGTCAGCTATTAGATGGAACACAGGGCTCCCAAGAAAGGAGCTAGAGAAAGTACCCAAGGAGCTGAAGGGGTCTTCAACCCTATAGGTAGAAGAATAACATGAACTAACTAGTACCCCCTGAGCTCATGTCTCTAGCTCCATATATAGAAGAGGATGGCCTAGTTGGCCATCATTGTGAAGAGAGGCCCCTTGGTCATGCAGACTTTATATGCCCCAGTACAGGGGAACACCAGGGCCAAGATGTGGGAACGGGTGGGTAGGGGGGCAGGGCCGGGAGGAGGGAGGGTATAGGGAACTTTCTGGATAACACTTGAAATGTAAATGAAGAAATTATCTAATAAAAGTTGGAAAAAAAAAAAAAAGACCTCTGGGACATATTCTGTAGGAACACTAAGATCGTTGGTCTTCAGAACAGCCAATAGCCATCATATATCATTTCCAACACAATGTTCTACAGTCTAGAACACATCAGTTTTTGTGGCACCCAGGTCAGGAGTTTTCACATTGGTACTCCTGTTTCCCGAACTGGGAGGAATCCAGGGGAATGAGCCCCTGCCAATCCAAGTTGTAGATATGATAGCTGCCCAACATAAGAGGGCAGTTCAAGTCATGTCACTCTTGGTCGATACTGGAATAGCTATAGGTTTTAGTACTGGAGTTGCAGCGATAATGACTTCCAGGACCCAATATAATACATTCACTTCCCAGTGAAAAAATGGGAAAATTCAAAAAATGACAGAAACTGTGATTACTATCCAGAAACAGACCGATGCTTTGGTGCTTCAGAACCGACGGGGCCTACATGTCTTGACAGCTAAAGAAGGTGGTCTTTGCCTGTTACTTCAAGAATAATACTGTTTCTATGTCAACCAATCCAGGATAATGAGAAATAAAATCCAGGAGTTACAGTCAAACAAAAAGAACTCTGAAATGATGAGACCTCCAGTATTGGGATTTTGGAAAACCCAGTATGGACGTGGATCCTCCCTTTTGTGGCACCTTTTCTAGTCATACTTCTGGTGTTATTATTTGCTCCCTGCCTCATTAATCTTGTTTCTACATTCCTTCAATAACAAATACAAAAAAATTCTAACCAAACTATTAATCATCTCTTTTTACAGAATTACCAGCCGCTGCCCATAGAAGAGCCACTGACCCCAGAGAAACCTGATGCGAACATTTACTAAGCGAATCCCAACGGTAAAAGTCAGCTATAACCCAAAATGGTTGACATTTCTAGACAACAGGAAGGAGCGTAAGAGACAAGGAGCTATTGCTCCCTTTTTACAGTCATCTTCCCCCTCTTCTTTTGTTCTCTTTATAATAATAAGAAGGGGGGAATGTTGGTACCAGAGCCTCTGAAACCTGTGACATCACAGAGGTGACAGTTGAAACCTACACACCTGTTACAAGACAACGGCTACCATATTCCCAGAATCCATTGCGCTCACCTTAATCTTTACTGGTGACCATGACACTATCTATCTATCTATCTATCTATCTATCTATCTATCTATCTATCTATCATTCTCACCTTACCCTTTCCCCTCTCAATAAACCAATAAACCTCACATCGAACAATTTGACCTGGTGTGGTCTTTCTGGAGCCTCCACCAATGATACCAACAATATTCACTAAAGTTCATGATGTTATTACTTGATATAATTTTTATTTTTAAGCATGTACGTTGCTATATTAGCATTATTTGATGCTAAAATATACATATTCTTTAGGCTATCCCTTAATATATGGAAATATTTGAAAGAAAATGCTGTGTCTAAAAAAATATGAAAAATACACTCTTACACAGAATTATTCAGATATCTGAGACTCCGCGTTTGGCCTCTTGAATGTTTTTTAGGTAAGAGAATGCATTATGTGATTCTGAGCTGAGAGAAAATGGAACTGTTCTGTGCTAACCTCACTGATTTCAGCAACTGGCACCTAATCTGGGTATTACTTTTTTATGTGGAAGGACCTTTTCCCATCTCATACACTAGGCCGTTAGCCTTAATGGATGCTATTTGCAGACACTGCTTCACTATAAATAACTGTTTCAGTGCGGTCCTGACCCTTTGTGTTCAACTTGTAGTTAGTATTTCAAGTGAATGACAGCCTTGATTATATCGTGCTTCAGGGGAGAAATGTAAAAAAACAAAAAAACAAACCAAAAAAGAAAAAAAGAAAAAGAAAAGAAACAGAGAAAGAAAGAAAGGAAAGAAAACCAATCCTCAAATCACATCATTATTTTTGTCCAGAAAGATTTAGTAAGAAAGGATCCGAGAAAATTAGATGATAAAATTCCCTATGTTTTCTAGCCAATAATCAAAATGCAATATATTTGACTGTTGACATGTTTGTTTCTATCCTCTATATTTTACTTATTTTCTCATTTATTTCTAAACAAATAGACCTACATGTAAATTTACAAATATAGACCACAAAGCCTCTGGGCATCTTCAAAATAGAAGGAAATAAATAAGCATTCTTATCAAAATGCAGTAAAACCACAGCAAAACCCATTATGTTTTGTACAGCCAAGAAAGTAAGAAAATGGAAACTGAACCTAAAGACCTCAACTAAAGGGTCAGTTATCCTGAAGCCAAATTATTACTTCAGTAAAAATGCTGTGTAAAGAAGAGCTGTATTGCAGGGCTGTGTTGGCAAAGAAAGGCCTCATCAATGTCACTAAGCTTCTTAGTGCAACACATGTTTAAGTACAGCCTGCTATCATTTTATTATTACGTTTACTATAACCAGTAAAATAGCATTAGGATGCATAGCTGAAAATTAAACTTTGAGCCTTGATCAGAAATCTTTGTCTTGGCTTCATTCTTCTCTCTCCTTCCCATTCTTTTTTATTCCCAGCCTCTCTTCAGGTGTACCCAGTTCTTCTTGTCTGATGGACAGCTACATCTCACTTTAACTTATAATGGGAATGGGGGCTATGATTTGGATATGAAATAGTTTCCTGACAGTTATGTGCTGAAGACTATAGCACTCCTTAGCATTCCTGTTTTGTTGTTGATGATACTTTTAAAAAATATTATTATTAATTTTTTTGTAGTTTTTGGGAAGTAGAGAATTAGATTGCAGAAAGGTTATTGAGGGCACATTCATGGAGTTATATTGAGATTCCTACCTCTTGCTTTCTGCTTCCCCACTCAGTCTCACAATTCACTTCCCTGTTCTTGAGGTCAAGTGATTATCAATGAAACCCCTAAAACCCTGAACCAACTTGAATTTTACTTTCAAAGTGATTTTCTATAAACTTCTGTGCTGTGGAAATTTTTAGTGCCAATCTGGTGTTTCTACACTGCCTTTGTTCCCAGATAAAAGACATACACACAACCTTTATGTTTATAGTAAGCACAAGAGCTGGGCAGATATCTACTTTCCCTGCTATTAGAATTTACTTTCCTACCAATATCCCCCAATTACTAATTATTATGATTAATCTGAGCTGCTTTTAACTGCAATTGGCCAGGCCTCAGGAACATGTTTTCATTAACTTACCTAACCCACAGTGGCTTTTCCTTCTCCTGCACCTTCTTCTATTCTACAAACCTACCTGATTCCCATCTGACCTTAAAGCCAGGAATCCTAAACCCTACCTATGTCTATTTTTCTCAGATATTGATTATCACTTCTTTATTTACCAATCAGAAATCACTTAGAGGCAGTCAGATAGCATCACTCGGGTCCTAGTGTGGGCTCCAGGTCTTGGAAGCCAACAATTTGCATTACAATACACACAGCAAGATCAAATCTCAACAGTTCTGTAACAGTGATAGTTAACTATCAAAAATTATGCTCAGAAAAAAATTTAAGAATTGCTATTCTTGCCGGGCGTGGTGGCGCACGCCTTTAATCCCAGCACTTGGGAGGCAGAGGCAGGCGGATTTCTGAGTTCGAGGCCAGCCTGGTCTACAAAGTGAGTTCCAGGACAGCCGGGGCTATACAGAGAAACCATGTCTCAAAAAAACCAAAAAAAAAAAAAAAAAAAAAAAAGAATTGCTATTCTCATTGTTTTGAGAATACTAGATTTGATTAAATTCAAAATTGATCAGGGAAAAGGACCTGACACTATCACACAAAGTTATCCTGTTCAAACAAATATTATATGCAATTGAATATTTATTCATAATACACCTATACAACAAATGTATAAAATTTCACAAATAGAAATTTATGTTCAGCCTTACAAAGGACTATAGAGAAAACAAATAGAAAATTTTCTAGTGTGTTTACCTGCAAAGAAAAAAATTCTAAGACTTTGTATATAATGCCTTCTGTAGTTATTATAATAAGGATTATTAAATATAATATAATTGATCTCTGTTGTGATTGAGTGAAAACTACTATTATAACTTTCTTAATATTAATCTGTAATTATATATTGTGATATAAAAGATAAGTTCACTACAAGTTGCCTCTCCCTACTGTTGGGAATTTCATCTAAAGTCCCTCCATATGAGTCCTGAGAGTCTCTCACCTCCCAAGTCTCTGATACATTCTAGAGGGTCTGCCTACCTCTTACCTATTTCCAATCTTAGTGTAGGTCCTCAGGAATTCTTTCCTGCCCCCTTCCAATACTTGATTATGCTACCCTTTGTCCATCCCTCTTCCTTCTCCCACACAGGACACTCTCTCCCTATACCTCTCAAGATTATTTTCTTCCCTCTTTTAGGTGGGCTTGAAGCATCCTCTCTTGGCCTTTCTGCTTGCTAAAGTTATTTTTTTGTTGTGATTTTTTGTTTGTTTGTTTGCTTGTTTGATATATATATATAATTTTATTTAATCTTTTATTTTTACTCTCCAGATTTTATCCCCATCCAAGTCCACCATCTGACTGATCTCCAGCCTTTACATCCTCCCCATGCCCCTGTCTCCAGCAAGTTTTCCCCACCCCTACACCCCTACTCCAACACACCTCTAAACTCCCTGGTGTCTCTAGTCTCTTAGGGCATCTTCTATGACTGAACACATACCCAGTAGTCCTCCGCTGAATATTTATTGGAGGTCTCATATTAGCTGATGTGTGCTACCTTGTTGGTGGTCCAGTGCCTGAGAGATCTCAGGGTCTAGGTTAATTGAGATTGCTGGTCTTCCTACAGGGTCACCCTCCTCCTCAGCTTCTTCCAACTTTTCCCTAATTCGACCACAGGGGTCATCTGCACTTTTCCATTGGTTGGGGGTAAATATCTGCATCTAACTCTTTCAGCTGCTCCTATAGTCTTTTGGAGGTCTCTTATGTGTTCCTTAACCTCAATAATAATGTAAAGTTTGGGGCCTTCCCTTGTGCAATATCCCACTTTGGACCTTTCCCTGGATCTCCTTTTCCTTATGCTGTTCTCTGTTTTTGTTCCTGCTATTCTTTCAGACAGGAGAAATTATGGGTCAGAGTATTGACTGTGGGATGGCAACCCACACAACTCTGCTGGAGGTGGGTACTACAAATTCCCTCTGCTTAATGTCGAGCATTTCAGCTAGGTCACTCTCTTTGGTATATTGTGGAACCACCCCCCCCTCCCCCAGCAACTCACAAGGTTTCCTGTTTCCATTCTTTCTGCTGGTCCATGGTGCTTGAGGTTTTTTTTTTTTTTTTTTTTTTTTTTTTTTTTTTTTTTTTTTTTTTTTTTGTTTCTGTCACCTGATACCTAATCATGTTCTCCTACCCCCTCAGTCCCCTTTGCCATCCAGGTCCCTACCTCCCTTGCCCCTTGCTATCTTCTCCCTTACAGGTGGGATTGAACCATTCTCACTTGGGCCCTTCAACTTGTTGAGCTTTTAGAGTTCTGTGGACTATATATGGGGTATTCTCTACTAATTTGTTTGACTAATATCCACTTATTAATGAGTATATATCATGCACCTTGTTTTGGGTGTGAGTTACCTCACTTAGGATATTTTCTAGTTCCATCCATTTCCCTGCAATATTCAGTATGTCCCTGCTCTTAATAGTTGAGTAGTATTCAATTGTGTAAATGCACCACATTTTCTGTATCCATTCTTTTGTCAGGGGACATCTGGGTTATTTCCAGCTTCTGTCAATCACAAACAAGGCAGCTATGATGATAGTGGAACATATGTCCCTGTGGCATGGTAGGGCATCTTTTGTGTATATTCCCAAAAGTGGTATTGCTGGGACTTAAGTTAGATCTACACCAAATTTTCTGAGTAAACTCCAGATTGATTTCCAGAGTGGTTGACCCAGTTTGCAATCATATCATAAATGGAAAAGTGTTCCTCACTAACATGTGCTGTCACCAGAGTTTTTGATCTTAGCCGTTGGTGTATGATGGAATCTCAGGGTCACTTTGATTTGCATTTCTCTGATCACTAAGGACTTTGAACATTTCTTTAGGTGCTTTTCAGCTATTTGAAATTACTCTGTTGTTAAGGTGGTTAGCTTCTTTAAGTTGGTTAGTTCTTTATTTATTTGAGATAATTGTCTTCTATTGGATGTGGGGTTAGTGAAGATTTTTTTCCCCAGTGATTGGGCTGCAGATTTGTCCTATTAACTCTGTCCTTTGACTGATAGAAGCTTTCCAGGTTCATGAGGTCCTATTTATCAATTCTTCATCTTATAGCATGAGCCATTGAAGTTCTATTTAGGAAATTCCCTCCTTTGCCAAAGAATTCAAGGCTCTTTTCAACTTTACCTTCTATTAGATGCAGGTATCTGGTTTTATGTTGAGGTCCTTGATCCACTTGGACTTTAGATTTGTGCAAGGTGACAAATATGGGTCTATTTTCATTATTCTACATACAGACTTCCAGGTAGACCAGCACCATTTATTGAAGATATGTTCTTTTTCTATTGTATACTTTTTTGCTTTTGGTCAAAGATCAAGGATGTTTGTGGTTTTATTTCCAGGTCTTCAATTCTATTTCATTGATCAATATGTCTGTCTCTGTACCAATGTCATACAGTTTTCATATTTAGTATATCTGGTGTTATGGTGCAGTCCTTTATCCACTTGGATTTGAGCTTTGTTCAAGGTGACAAATATGGATCTATTTTAATTTTTCTTCCTGCTGATTGCCAGTTGGAGTCAACCTCAACTAGAAAAAATAGGGGATTAAGTGAAGGGATGGGGTTTCCATCCCATAGACAAAAGCACTGACTGTTTCTGTCTAAAAGAAAGGCAGAGACAAAAATGGAGAAAAGACTATTGGAAAATGGAAAAGAAATGGAAAGAAAGTCCAGTGACTGGCCCAACTTAGGATCCATATCATGGGAAAGCTCCAATACTTAACATTATTATTGACACTATGTCCTGTACAGACAAGAACTTAGCATGGCTGTCCTCTTATTTGTCCAACAAGGAGCTGACTAAGACAGATGCTGATATTATATACAACAAATGGATTGAAGTCTGGGACCCCTATTTTTGAATTAGGGGAAGACTAGAAGGTGAGGGGGAGGGCTACCCAATAGGAAGATGTGCAATCTTAACTACTCCAGATTCCCTGAGGTCTCTTAGACACTGAGCCACCAACCAGGCAGCTTACACTAGCTGGTCCAAGGGTGCCACACATATAAAACAGAGGAGTGCCTGGTCTAGCTTCAGTGAGAGAAGACTCACCTAACTCTCTAGAGACTTAAAGGTCAGGAAGTGTGAAAGTCTGGTGCAGAAATGGGGTGGGTCCTGGGAATATCCTCTTGGACACAGGGAGAGGAATGGGATGAGAACTCTGGGAGGACAGACAGGAAGAGGTAATGAGCAGACTGCAAAAATTAAAAAAAAATAAGTAACAAAAGAAACAAAGAAACAGAGAGAGAGAGAGAGAGAGAGAGAGAGAGAGAGAGAGAGAGATTCACAATAAAAGACAGCGATATATTATCTATTGTTAAACATTGTGTGAATGCCCTGTAGAGGTTATTTATCAGCATTTCAAAGATTTCCACACCCAATATAAAAGATTAGAGATAAAACCCTAGGAGCTGAAGGGGTCTGCAACCCTAGAAGAGGAACAACAATATGAACTAACCAGAACCCCCAGAACTCCTGTCTCTAGCTCCATATGTAGCAGAAGATGGCCTAGTTGGCCATCATTTGGAGGAGAGGCCCCTTGGTACTGCAATCTTTATATGCCCCAATACAGGGGAACGCCAGAGCCAAGAAGTGGGAGTGAATGGGCAGGGGAGCAGGGAGGGGGAGGGGATTTTCGGGATAGCAGTTGAAATATAAATTAAGAAAATATCTAATAAAAATTTGAAAAAAAAAAAGATTATCTGGAATCCAGTGTATGTAGAAAGCTTTATAAAAACATAGAAATTTTAACAACAATTTCTAAAACAAACCTCTAGGCTAATAACAGTAGGTAATTTTTAATTACTTTAGTTTAATCTGTTTCTTTAACCACAGGAAATTAGTTTTTAGTGATAAATACTGTTTTAAACCTTATGTGTACCTCTTTTCTTTAAGAAATTCTTCCTCAAGCACATAACTTCACAATAATGACTTAGTTTATGATATATGTCACATTCATAGCCTTAGTTTTTAATTTATACAGGTTTTAGTATTAAGGAAATATTCAAAATAATATAGAAATATAGCACTTGCACACACACACACACACACACACACACACACACACACACATATCCAGAGAAAGAAATGGAGAGACGGAGAGGCTCTACATATTAATGATAAATGGCATCTTTATTGCAATATATTTCAGAAGTCCAATCAATGTCTTAGAAATAGATGAAAACACTATGTAATAAGAAGGTTTTGACATTTTTTGCCTTGATTTTTTTTTAAAAACAGTACTTTCTGGAACCCCAATGCCCATTTATCCATGGATGAGTAGCAATGGTAACCAAAATGCAAACTCCAAAATCCTAACCCAGAACCCATGAAACAAAAATTGCTTCCCCACATTCTCAGCATCTTATAGTCAGACCTTGGTATTTCAAAGAATTTAGTGTAAACACATCAAAAGTATGGAAGGGAAAAAAAATAATCTAAGGTCCACAAGCCCTGACAAAACTCTGAGATGCCTCTGCTGGAACCTAGAGCATTTGAGTGAGAAGCCTGTGGGCTCAATCCACTTTAGTTTTGTTTGATATTCAGAACCAAAGAAATCTATAGGTACAAAAACTTCAGGGGATAAAGTGATATAAAAATGTGTAGAGATATTCATGAAGCATAGCCAGTCTTGACTGTATCTGAAATAAGCTCAAAGTAATTTAAAATAATGCAACTCAAAATTCAAAGCCAAGAAAAATGAGATTTTACAAGAAAACTGAAGATGATGGAAAAAGCAGCAAATCAACATGAGAAGAGGTGAAGTGATAGGATTTTCCTGAACCTATAAACCTATGAACCTATGACATGCTTTGGATGTATATAACGCTTAGACTAGGGATTGGCAGCTCCATAAGGGTATTTTAGCTTATAACCCACTATTTAAATAACAGAAAGCATTTATTCAATAGTCTGTGCACTAGGTTCATTTCTCTGACTCTTGTTTTATCCTAAACTATCAGACACAGCACACTCCTCAACATTTGTTTTAAATCTGTCATACCTTTCCGTATTGTATCTCAGTGTATTTCCTTTCTTAACCCAATCGGTTCTATGACATAATACCTATATTTAATAGCCTTTCAATAAGCATAGACTGAATTGGTAAATGATATTTCTTGAGGTAAATAGCTTTTTGGAAAGTAACAAAAAGTTTAAATCTTGAAGTCAAGGCTTATTATTTAAACATGTTCTCTTAAATTGTGGTTCTTTGCCACACACACACACACACACACACACACACACACACACACATACACACACACACACAAACACACATATACAGACATGCACATATGCTTACATCACTTAATAAGTTTGCAGGAGGAATTAAAGGCAAATGGAGCACTACAATAATTCTATGTTGTAAAGTTATTTATATAAAAAAAAATCCTTAGGTCTGATACTTAAATGCTCATAATGCAATCAGCTATGGTAGCCCTTCTTGACTTAAAGAACAAAGAGAAAATTGTATAATATGCTCTGGAATAGACCTCCTCTATTTTCATATCACATACACTTTCAAGATCTCTACTATATTATTAAAATATGAATATAAAAATAAAAAAGAATTATCACTTGCTTGAGTGGATTTTATATTTTATTGTCCATATGCATATATATCTGTTGTAAAATGCATTGACCTATGTATTAGATTAACCTTCCATCAGATATGATAAAATAAGATATTAAGTATGCCTGAATGTTTAAAGGTTATGCAAGTGAAATTTATAAACAAACGCAAATAAGAAACCCTGTCATATGAAACCGACTTGTTTCTTCATGCTGTCTAGCTAGCAAATATATAAACTATATTCTGTACCTAAACATGCTTTATTCAATGTGTTTTAGTACACTGAACAGGCAATCATCCATAGTGGACAACATAAAAGTTCCTGGAATGTTGTAATTGACAGAAATCTATGAGGTGGGAATATATTTTTGTATACTGAATTGAATAATTCTTGATCTCAAGCTGTAAATTAAACCAGAGTAATAATTCTTCAAAGACATGGAAAGAGCAATTCTCAAATTCATCTGGAAAACCAAAAACCCAGAATAGCTATTTTTTTAATTCTTTTTTTTTTTTTTAAGGACCTAAACAGCTAACTCCGTTGCCTTCTCTTTATGTCTTCTTCTTCTTTTTTTTTTTTTTTTTGCATCTCTAGATGTATTTTTTTTTCATTTTTTTTCTCTTTATTAGATATTTTCTTCATTTACATTTCACATGTTATCCAGAAATTTTCCCTTACCCTCCCGCGTCCCCGCCCTGTTCCCCTTCCTCACCCCTTCCCACGTAATGGCCCTGGCATTCCCCTGTACTGGGGCATATAGAGTCTGTATGACCAAGGGGCCTCTCCTCCCAATGATGGCCAACTAGGCCATCTTCTTCCATATATGCAGCTAGAAACATGAGCGCAGGGGGAACTAGTTAGTTCATGTTATTCTTCTACCTAGAGGGTTGAAGACCCCTTCCGCTCCTTGGGTACTTTCTCTAGCTCCTACCTTGGGAGTCCTGTGTTCCAACTAATAGCTGACTGTGGGCATCCACTTCTGTGTTTACCAGGCACTGGTATACCCTCCCACAAGACAGCTATATCAGGTCCCTTTCAGCATTATCTTGCTGGCATATGCTATAGTGTTTATTTTGGTGGCTGATTATGGGAGGGCTCCCTGGCAGCCGCCGTCACTGGTTGGAAAAAAAAAAAAACAAAAACAAAAAACAAACAAACAAACAAAAAAAAAAACAGCTGAGGGAATCACCATCTCTGACCTCAAGCTTTACTACAGAGCTATAGTTATAAAAATGCATAGTACTGATACAGAGACAACATGATAAGCAGAATAGAATTGAAGACCCAGAAATAAAGCCAGACACTTATGATCACTTGATATTAACAAAGACGTCAAAAATATACAATGGAGAGAAAGAAAGTGTCTTCAATAAATGGTGCTGGTCTAACTGGATGTTTGTATGTAGAAAAACGAAAATAGAACCATATTTGTCACCCTGCACAAAGTTCAAGCCCAAGTGGATTAAGGACCTCAGCATAAAACCAGATACACTGAATCTAACAAAAGAGAAAGTGAGAATGAGTATTGAACTCATTGTCACAGGAAGAAATTTCCTGAACATAACTCCAATGGTTCATGCTCTAAGATAAAGAATTGATAAATTGGACTTCAGAAAACTGGAATGCTTCTATAAGGCAAAGGCCATAGTCAGTAAGACAAATAGGAAACCTATAGATTGGGAAAGAATCTTCACTAACCACACATCCTATAGAGGGATAATATCCAAAATATATAAGGAACTCAAGAAGTTAATCACCCAAAAACCCAAACAACCCAATCAAAAAATGGGGTATAGAACTAAACCTAGAATTTACAATGGAAGAATCTCAAATGGCTAAGAAGCACCTAAAGAAATGTTCAAAGTCCTTAGTGAACAGAGAAATGGAAATCAAAACGACCTTGAGATTCTACCTTACATCAATCAGAGTGGCTAAGATCAAAATCCTCAGTAGACAAGCATGTTGGAGAGGATATGGAGAAAGTGGAACACTCCTCCATTGCTGGTGAGGTTGCAAACTGATACAATCTCTCTGGAAATCAATCTGGAGGTTCCTCCGAAAATTGTAAATAGATCTACCAGAAGATTCAACTATACCACTCTTGTGAATATACCCAAAAGATGCCCCACCATGCCACAAGGGAATTTGTTCCACTATGTTCATAGCTGTCTTATTTGTGATAGCCAGAACCTGGAAACAACTTTGATGTCCCAGGACAGAAGAATGGATAGAGAAAACGTGATTCATTTATACATTGTAATACCACTCAACTATTAAGAATGAGGACATCCTGAGATATGCAAGCAAATGAATGGAATTGGATAATGTCATCCTGAGTGAGGTAACTCAGACCCAAAAGGACGTGAATGGTATGTACTCATGAATAAGTGGATATTAGCCCAAAACAGAAAAGTACAAAAATACTCAAGATAAAGTCACAGAACCCCAAAAGGTCAACAAGCTCAAGTGCCCAAGTGAGGATGCCTCAGTCCTACTTGGAATAGAGAAGGAAATATCAAATTACCTTAAGAAGCCAGTCAGTTTAGAAATACTCTAATTAATAATGGCTTTTAAAACATTGTGTACAAGGAATACCTGCTTTTCTACTTTTACTTGAATCACAATAAAAAATAACTGAAATGGTAAGACATTTAAATTATAATTTAATGGTAATTTATTTAAATTGAACTAATAATTCTCATTTTAAAATAATGTTACCAGAATTCAAAACAATGAATAGATGGTAGAGGTAGAAAGATCAGAAATTCAGTGTCAATTTGGTCAACAAATAGGAGAGAAACAATGTAGTTTGGTAAGTAGATCAGTATAAGTTTAGTTATACTTTGAGACATTGAAAATGAAATTATGTTAAAGAGCTTGAATGATGTTAAAGTTAAAGACAGGGGAGATTTTGGCAACGAACTTATAATTTTTCAGGAGATTAATACTACACAGGAAAATTTTTGACTTTATAATTACATGTTAGGAGAAGTTCCCTGAGAGGAACCTTTTACAGAAATGTGGTAGCCTCTCCATGCTTTCCTCAGTATGCTTTCAAATACAACTGAAGACTACATGCCCAAGACTGGAACATATTTCAGTGGCTGTGCCCTGACCCTATCAATCATTATCCAGAAAATGTGTTACAGGCTTACCTACAAGAAATCCAGTTAATAAAATTCTTCATTTGAGGTTCCTTCTTCCCATGATTTTCAGTTGAGGCCAAGTTGGTAATAAAACAAAATTTATACAAACAAACAAACAAACTCTCTAGTGAATGCAGTGACTGTGGTGACTTTAACAGTGGATGACAGTGCTTCCCATTATGAGATGAGCATATCTTAATGGAAGTCTATTCAGGCTAGAGAATTATTACTTGACTACAAAATATCTTCTAAGGCTCACATGTTTGAACACTTGTTTATAAGATAGTGATATTAATTGCAAGCACACATAATACTTAATAGTTGGGGAGACTAGACAGAGTAAGTGAGTTACGGCTGGATGGGATTTGAGCTTACTTCCTAGAGCAGTTTTAGTCTTGATTCTACTTCCTGTACCACCATGATATCAATATGAAACTGTCCTGTTGTGTGTTTCCATTGCTATTGATGTTTGCCATTATACCTTGTCTAATATAATGGAAAAATCTCCCTCAGATTACATAGCAAACTCTGTTCAATTAAGTGGTTTCTGATAGGTATTTGTTCACCGTCAGAGGAAAAGTAAATAAAACATTATACAGTACCTCAAATGTGTTAGTACCAACGTTTCATTTTACACCAACAGCTTCAAATTTCAAATTTCTCTCAATTGTATTTTTTTCTATAAACATTTACAAACTCTTTACTATTAATGTATGTTCAAAAATGGATATTATCAATTTGGCATTAAAGACACATTCCAAAATTGTAAGCATTACAATTTGGAAAGCCTAATGTGAAATTAGAGTTTTTAAGTAATTATTGAACTTAACTTCTCAAATATGAAAGGTATAATGTCAGAAAAATTTAAATCAATGAATAATTTCACAATCAAATTAACAAATTTAACATCAATTTAAAAATTTCATTCTAAACTCTTGAAAGGCTGGATTCTTAATCAAAATTGTGGGGTTAATTATAAGACTAACAAATATTTTTCTAAATATGGTACAGATTTCAGTTCAAATGTGAAAAAATATCCTATTGTTTCTAATCCAGAATGTACACAATTAACTTTATAGCTTGTCATATTTATGGAGGTAAATAACTTAATTCACAATAAACATAAAATAATAGATTTCTATATGTTAGTTTTATTTAGTAAATAATGCATATCATTTCAATTAAATGCATATTTTAATAAAATTCATTTTATTTCAATAAATATATAAGAAACAAATGAATTGCATAATAAGATATAGATGTTTTTAAACATACACTGATAAAACGTTAGGATAAAATATGAAGACAACACTTTGATAATATTGCAGCATCTTCCCCACCATTTGGATTGTGCTTCATTTCAAGTAACTTCTATCACAAAGGGCACACTGAAGTTCAAGAAGAACCTTATGTAACTTGTACCAATGCAACTTTTATCAGAGTATTTCAGGGGGACTTTTTAGCCACATATCTTAATTATTAGTCAATTTTAATGATACTTTTTGATAAACTAGTATATATGAAATTATGTGATTATATATTTAACCTCAAGTTCTTTATTATTAATGAAATTAAACTTTATTAACATCTATAAATAGCTTACATCTTTAAGGATTCTAAAAGATTCTCTTAGCTAAAACATTATATATATATATATATATATATATATATATATATATATATATATATAGTAAGCATCAAATATTATGTCCTGATTTCTATATAACCATACCTCTATAAACATAAATATTAAAGAACAGTAGTATATTTGGCTATTAAGCTTCATTTTGAACTTGATTTAGAATCTCTGAATCTTTGATATATGCTTCTACAGAGTCTCTTACCTCCAGCAACATTGCTGTTATAAGCTTCTCTTTTTTTACTTCATTTTTTTTCATGTGCCTTCCTCTTCACCATTTGGTTGTAAGTGTGTTGACATTAGGTTTGCTTTGTCATCTGCAGTCTAGGACAATGGTCAAAAACTCTATCTTCTTGAGCCTAATCACATAAATCTAGTTCTAAACCAATTAATGACAAAGAACTGAAGCAGGGCTTTTGCCTGCATTCGAACTGTGCTTCTGCCTAAAAGATTTTAAGATAAAAAATTCAGGTGACAACAGTTGCTGACATGGATGTGGAGAAAGGGGAACAATCCTCCATTGTTGGTGGGAATGCAAGCTGGTTCAACCACTCTGGAAATCAGTCTGGCGGTTCCTCAGAAAATTGGACATAGTACTACAGGAAGATCCTGCAATACCTCTACTGGGCATATATCCAGAAGATATTCCAACTGGTAACAAGGACACATGTTCCACTATGTTCATAGCAGCGTTATTCATAATAGCCAGAAACTGGAAAGAACCCAGATGTCCCTCAACAGAGGAATGGATACAAAAAATTTGGTATATTTACACAATGGAGTATTACTCAGCTATAAAAAACAATAAATATATGAAATTCTTAGGCAAATGGATGGATCTGGAGGCCATCATCCTGAGTGAAGTAACCCATTCACAAAAGAACTGACATAACATGTCCTCACTGAAATGTGGATATTAGCCCAGAAACCTAGACTACCCAAGATACAATTTACTAAACACATGATACTCAAGAAGAAGGAAGATCAAAATGTGGACATGTCACCCCTTCCTAGAATTAAGAACAAAGCACACATTGAAAGAGTTAAAGAGAGGATTTGTGAATCTGAATCCAAAGGATGGACCCAACAACTGTGGCTGCCAGGGATCCATCCCACAATCAGTCACCAAACATAGACACTATAGCATATGCCAGCAAGATGGTGCTGAAAGGGCCCGGATATAGCTGTCTCGGGGGAAAACATACCAATGCCTGGCAAACATGGAGGTGGAAGCTCACGATCAGCTATTAGATGGAAGACAGGGTTCCCAAGGAAGAAGGAGCTAGAGAAAGTACCCAAGGATCTGAAGGGGTCTTCAACCCTCTAGGTGGAAGAATAACCATGAACTAACTAGTACCCCCTGGGCTTGTGTCTCTAGCTGCATATATAGAAGAGGATGGCCTAGTTGGCCATCAGTGGGAAGAGAGGCCCCTTTGTTATGCAGACTTTATATGCCCCAATACAGGGGAACGCCGGGGCCAAGGGGTGGGAGCGGGTGGGTAGGGGAGCAGGGCCGGGAGGGGGGAGGGTATAGGGAACTTTCTGGATAACACTTGAAATGTAAATGAAGAAAATATCTAATAAAAGTTGAAAAAA
>LR751598.1:0-11170 GCA_902729485.2 Mus minutoides | reverse complement strand
GATTTTGCTTCATAGTTCTATGAACCACTTGAGTCTTTTAAACACTGACAGGCAATATGTTAAACAGCTTTTGGCCATGCTTATATGACAGTTAAAAATCAAACATCTGTGTCTGGAGGAAAAGAACATTTAGACTGAATCTTCTAAATCTATTCATATATAGTCATTTCAAATAGAGTATCAAAAACATGTTAGGCATTCTTCATAAATGTACTACTCTCTTGATTTATCTTGCATATTTTTAACAGTCATTTGGTTACTTTTACTGTGTTTGTGTTTGTGTGTGTGTGTGTGTGTGTGTGTGTGTGTGTGTGTGTGTGTGTGTGCAAATGAACCACAGTGATCACATATAGAAGTTTTAGGTTAAGCTACAGTAGTAAGTTCTTTTATCTTTTGCTGGTAAACATAGGTTGCTAGGATTTTGAGCAGTTCACCATCCATGTTTACATAGCCTGCATACTAATATAATCATAAAAAGGAATCTTCCTGAACTCAGGTTTATTTTTTAACAAAATGAATATATAATATGATGCAAATAGATTACGAAGCTTGGTATGTGAGCAGAGTTATCACAACAAAGCCAGTAGATTTTGTTTCCCTCGCTATAAAACACAACTGCAGGCAGGAGAAATAGTACACAAATGATACAAAGGGAATATATCAGAATGATCTCATTCACGACTGCAGGCAGGAGAAACTGTACACAGATGATACTAAGGGAATATCTCAGAGTGATCTAATTCTAAGAAGGAATCCAAAAGAAACAAACAAACAAGTCAATGAATTAGGTAAGTTCACTAAGTAGAAAAAATTGTTCCTGTCAGCATAGTTCAGATGAAAAAGGTATTTAGTTTATACCTTATTTTTACATTTCTCTTCTAGTGTTACAACACAACGTGCCATTTTAAACTACATAATAATGCATTTTAACATTAAATAACATTTTATTAAAGATAAATTTGTTTGCCCTTTCACATCTTATTTTAGCTAAGAAAAGAATTTTTTATTGAAACTCTAAAGGATGGGGAAGGTGCTGTTTCTGAATTTCAGATCTATGCTAATATTAAATCATGTACAAAATGAGAAATGTGTCCAAACATGTATCTTTCCTATTCCACATTCAGCTAAAATGAAGGTATGTCAGACATGGAGTACATCTATGTGCACTGATGGATAGTTCATGCTAGAAAAGCTACAGAGGCAGGGTCATTAGGGAGATGAATGAAGGTATCATGAAGGAGAGGCACACATATCTGCTAATGGGAAGGTCACACAGCAAACATTAACAATCAAGAGCATTAATACATTTGCCCACACAGATGCTTTTTCAGTAGCGAATCTTGACAGGTACAACCTGGCTCCCATATGTCTCTGGCTGAACCTCGGGGACAGTTTTAGTTCAGTACACAAATATGTCCACAGAGTTGCTATAAGATGATAGAAGCAGCTAAGCAAAAGTCCTTGCTTTTTATGTTTTATATACATTAGAGCAAATCTTCCCTGAGTTGACAAATTTAATGTAGAGGCTTTTTTATAAAGCTATGTGCCACAGCATATGTGTGTGGGAATCACACTTCCTTTTTCAGCAATTCTTGCGTGAGAATAAATATAAAACTCATCTCATACTTATTTTAAGTGGTACAACTCACAATTAGCAATTAATGTGCTTATACTTAAGAGCAACAAGCAAAATAAACAGGCAAAGAGAATTAGAAAATTACTAACTAAGGTAACAACTATCAATATCTCATTAGTTCATTTGGGAGATATATATATATATATATATATATATCAGGACAAAGGTTCAAGTGATATTCAATGGATACTGGATACTCAATGAATCCTAAGGTACCTATTATACATAAAACACAGATTAGTTCTCTAGGAAAAACTCAGTTTCCATCAAGAAAAGAAGGCTTTGGAGACCATTTTGGTGGGAGGCAGGGTTACCACCTGCCTTTCAATAAGGCTAAGTTTATGTAGATATTTCCTTCATTAATACATTCATGGCTCACTCCTAACATCTCAGCAAGTTTATGTAAGCATATATGAGAGGAAGTGATTATGGTTAATGCAGTGTTTTAGAGTATATTTCCCAGTTACAGAAAGAGTTAGTACATAATTTTAACTAAATTGATGACACTTGGATTGTGATGGATATGCCGATTTATCACACATTCACTTTGTACTATGCTTATTAATGATAAAAATATGCAAATGAATCTTTTATATGCTCAAACTAAGTGAGAATTAAATTATCACCACTCTTCTGTAAACCAAAGGGGGAAAATGAGTTCATCAAATTTACTTTGAGAAATGTTTCTTAATTTAGGCTTTCTATGAATGTACTAGTTGGTTAGAAAAAGTGTGTTTTAAAGAATGTTGGGTAAAGAGACTTTAAGGTTGGAAAGAAATCTGAAGAGCATAGAGTGATAAAAAACTAGTGAAAATGACTTTTGTTGAAAACTTTTTTCACAGAAATATTCAAAGAAAATCTCTACATGAGTTTAACATCAAGAATGTTCCTGCTATGAGTATAGAAAAACATACAATGAGTGACCAATAGCGTTAGCGGCTGAGAATGATAGGGGCAGAGATAAGAGGATAAAGAGTTACAAATGTAGAATGGAGATCAAACTACAAGCCACTTAAGACACTCCAGAAGGCAGCTCAGCATGCAAGACCCATTTATGCTTGGGTATTCCTGGCAAGCCAGCAATATATACAATGGAATAGCCATCCATCCAGGTGGAATACAGCCGACACTTGGATATTTGATATGATCAATGGTTTTAAGATAAAATCAAAATTTATCTTCTAGGAAAAAAATTATCTTGGCATAAAACAGAACATGCAGAGTTGATTTACTAAATGTGTGAGCACATTTAGTAATCCTTCAGTGTGCCTTCCTAGGGAGATTATTCAAGATGTTCTGTCTGTTATTATTTTCTTGCTAAAATTGCCCACATTTTTGATGCTCAGTCAGATTGACTTCTAATGTGACACTCTTCTATTAAAAGTCAATAAATAACACATAGAACTACTTATTAAATATCGTTTACATAATAGACATTGCATATCAGATATTGGCCTATTTAAGGCTTATTTATAAAGAGCTATTTTGAATTTGTTATTCATAAACAGTATTATTCAGCCAGAAGGAACAAAATGTTTGGCAAATTAAGGAAGGAAGTCAATTTTTTTCTTTTATTAGATATTTTCTCTATTTACATTTCAAATGCTATCCCAAAAGTTCCCTGTAACCTCCCCCCACCCTGTTCTCCTAACCAACCACTCCCACTTCTTGGCCCTGGCATTCCCCTGTACTGGGGCATATAAAGTTTGCAAGACTAAGGGGCCTCTATTCCCAATGGTGGCTGACGAGGCCATCTTCTGCTACCTATGCAGCTACAGACACGAGCTCTGGGGGGTACTGGTTAGTTCATAATGTTGTTCCACCTATCCAACCCAGATAATATTGCATAGGCCAGAAAGATTTCATTGAAAGGACCCTGATATAGCTGACTCATGTGAGGTTATGCAAGTGCCTGGCAAATACAGAAGTGGATGCTCACAGTCATCTATTGGATGGAACACAGGGCTCCCAAAGGAGGAACTAGAGGAAGTCATTTTTTTTCTTTTTTTTTTTTCATTTCTTTTTTTATTAGATATTTTCTTAATTTACATTTCAAATGCTATCCTGAAAGTTCCCTCTACCCTCCCCCTGCCCTGCTCCCCTATCTACCCACTCCCACTTTGGAACATAGGGCCCCCAATGGAGGAGCTAGAGAAAGGACCTCAGGAAGTCAATTTTTAAAGTGAAAAAAATGTAAAAACCCATTATTTAATGCACCTTCATAATAATTTTAATAAAAAATAAAAAATCTAATATAATTGAATAAAACAAGGTATTTATGGATCTATTAAAATCAAACAACAGATATATTCTCAAAAGTAGTTACAGAGTTCACTTAGAGTGAATGAAAAATATTAACTTCTGGCTATGGATATGGAAGGTGTTTAAGGAACCATTTTATGAATGAATGTAACATTTCTTGCAGAACTTTAATAAAAGTGTCATCATAGAGAAAGGAAGTAGGAAATCATAGAAAGATAGACGGATTCCTTTTGGCTTTCCATAGGCTAATTTATCAAACTTATGCTCTAATGATAAATAAAGCAAAATATAAAGTCAAATTTTTGTGGAATTTACTATAGGAGATTCAAACAAGATATTCTACAGCCATAGTACACGGCACGCTTTATAACTCTTTTATTATTTACAGTAATTAAATTTAATGATTTAGCAACAATTTTATTAAATTATTTTAATATCATTAACATAATTAATTGTTTAGGATTAAATCTCTTTTAAGATTTTAGAATTTTATATTTCAAAATACAATTTTTTTAGGATTTTTATACACATACACACAGTCATACATATATCTAAAATATGTGTGTATGTATATAATATAATACACACACACACACACACACACACACACACACACACACACACACATATATATATATGTGTGTGTGTGTGTGTGTGTGTGTGTGTGTGTGTGTGTGTGTGATATATATGTGTGTGTGTGTGTGTGTGTGTGTGTGTGTGTGTGTGCGTATGTATGTGTATTCAATAACAATTTAAAATGAGGACCTTAATTTGGAGACTGTTCCATGTTATATGAGAGGGTTTGGGAGATAATAATGCATATTTTAAAAGTAAAAAGTAATTTTAAACAAATTTAATAGTAAATTTAAAAATCACCAAATTTTAAAAATTATAACATTTACATGCTTTTAATCCCAGCATTGGGGATATTGGGGCTGAAGAACTCCTGTTTGTTTCCAGTCTGGTTTGCATAGTGAAACTATCTCAAAGTTTAAACAAAGAGAAAAAGAAACTACACCGTATCTGTTAGAAAATTTGTATAATTTGGCAAAATTATATTTTCTTTAACATACATACTTGTCAGAAGTATTTAAACACATTTGAATATGTTTTTTTCAAAATGTAACCTTTTAAATCCTAAATGTTTGTAGTTCATGTTTTATACAAAACTAATATGCCAATCTTAATTAATCACGTGGTGGTTTGATAAGATGACCCTCATAGACTCATGCTTTTGAATGCTTACCCATAGAGAAGGTCACTAATAGAAGGTGTGGCTTTGTTTGAGTAGGAGTGATCTTTTTTGAGGAAGTGTGCCTCTGGGTGGGCTTTGAGGTAATGTATGCTGAAGCTATGTCTTTTTTGAGACACAGTCTCCTTCTGATTCCTGAAGATGAAGGCATAGAACTCTTAGTTCCTTAAGCACTATGTCTGCCTGCATCCTGCCATGCTTCCTGCCATTATGGTAATAGACTAGATCTCTTAAGTTGTACTCCAGCGCCAACTAAATGTTTTCTTTTACAAGATTTGCCTTGTAATGGTGAGTGTTCACAGCAATAACTCTAAAGCACATATCATTACTGATAAAATTTTTCTAAATAAGCTTTTGCATTTCTTACTGTAGTAGTGGGTTATTGAATAAAAGAATTTATTATAATTTAGTTTTTACTTTGTTTGGTGAATGGGATGTCATGTGAAGTAAAAAAAGGCGAAAAACTCACAAATGTTAAAGGGGTTTCTCGGATTCAGAACCTTGATCGTCATATTGTCTGAATATATTCATATGCAAATTTAAAAATGGTTATGTCTATACACACAATGAAAACTGGAGAGGGAGGAATGTGAAACATATCATTGTGTAGGATTTTCTTTCAGTATTGTAAGAGATAGAAACATATTGGAATTTGATGTCTGTGGGAGTCCCACCAATTTTGAGTGTAGTAATGTAACCAAACTGTATGAATTTACATTTTCATGAACATCACTTTCAAACAAATGGCTTGCCAATGCAATCATTTTCTTCAAAACAGTTATATTTATTCTGTTCTAAAGCTAGGAGTAAGATACTATTCACTCAGTGATGTTCTGACTGTTGACGTTTTTAATCATATTTTTCCTCCCAATCACCTCTTACAAACATTGCTTTGTATAGATGCATATTACTCCATGTTTTTTTGAGGGGCAATGTTCTGCACAGTTTTTAATTTACTCTTAAATGAAATAAAACTTTAACACTGATGGATTATGCATCTTTTCTGTTCATATTTTAAAAATTTGCATACTATATATTGATCATATTCTACCATCTCTTCCTAGATGCTCGTTTCTTCCCTACCCTCACATCTTCCCATTATTTTTTCCCTGATTTATTTCTCAAAAAGGGGAAACAAATAAACAAACACAAATCATCCAAAGAAAAGAAACCAAAGGAACTAAGAAAAACCATAAGACAAAAACAATATAATGTTTAAAAAGTGTGTAAAATAAAGTTAAAATATATTTTAATTAAAAATATTCCATATATTTTTATAACACTTCTATTGTCTCACCTCTAATTTATATCTCAAATCCTTCACCCCCTCCATAGCCACCTACTTTTTTTATGCTCTCCATGTTTTGTTTTTTTTCTTTCATCTTAGAATGGGGCAGGGCACAATAAGATCAATAATAACAAAATAAAGACAAAAAACTAAAACAAAGAAACTCAATACTAAAAAAAATATTTAAACAAAACAAAAATATCAACAACAATGATAAAATCATTGATGACATTTTATGTTGTTCAACTCATCTTGAGCATGATTCCTGCCCTATAATGTAGATATATACTGAGTTATATTTTTCCTTTCCTTTCCTTTCCTTTCCTTTCCTTTCCTTTCCTTTCCTTTCCTTTCCTTTCCTTTCCTTTCCTTTCCTTTCCTTTCCTTTCCTTTCCTTTCCTTTCCTTTCCTTTCCTTTCCTTTCCTTTCCCCTTTTCTTTCTTTCTTTCTTTCTTTCTTTCTTTCTTTCTTCCTTCCTTCCTTCCTTCCTTTCTTTCTTTCTTTCTTTCTTTCTTTCTTTCTTTCTCTCTCTTCCTTTCTTTCTTCCTTTCTCTCTCTTTCTGTCTTCCTTCTTTTCTTGCTTCTTCCATCCACTCTTTTCTTTTTCTTCTTTCTTTTCTTCTTTTTTTTTCAGTACTGTAACTTAGAATTAGCTTCTTAATCAGAAGTAGGATTTGGTGTCTTCTTATTCTAGTACTAGGATTGTTGCTTTATTAGAACAAGCACAACCCTTTTGTGAGCTGTCACAGTCTCTGTGGGTTTGTACATATGTTAGTTGTTTTGTGTCCAGAATATGCCATAATCAAAAGTTTTGAACCGTATTAAATTGATAATTATTTTTCTCCTCTAGTTAGGCACAAAGTAGTTTTCAGGGAAGAATAGTATGTAGCGATGAAATTTCTATTTCTTACCAGCTCAAAATTTCCATGTTCAAAAAAAAAGTAGGTTGTGTCATCAGCAGCAAGGCCTAAGCAATCAACCTGTGGAGAGTAGCTGATGGCTGGCATTGTATAGAGTCTGTGATTTTTTTTTTTTGGGGGGGGGCTGTTATGGTACCTCTTTGACTTACAACTCAGCAAAAAGTAGTCCAGTCCTAGTATGGGCTTTTTCATTAGTAGCACAAGTTAATCTAATTTGGAACATTTTCTCTCCCATTATATGGTGATTACATTTAAATATTTTTCAAGTAAATATATATTTTAGGCAGCTACATAAATAGGTCTTCATACGACTTTGCAAAAAAGCTTTCATTTGTGGAGGTCTATGCAAAATGCCATAACCAGCAGAGGAAAATCTCTATGAGACAATAAGGAAATCAGGTTCAACATGACGCAGTAGCCAGTATGTATTCAAGCTTCTAGAGTCTAATACCAGGCAGTTTATTGTGTGAATATTTAAGTACAGTACACTGGAAAAAAGGTATCTTAGTATAACCAAATCCTCTGTCTACAATGAGGCATAATTACATCAAAAGTCTTCTCAAAGTACATATCTCTTGTTACATAAAGATGTGTTCAAAAAATAGGCTACATATCTTCTACCTTAAGGGCATTAGAGGATCTGATGTAAACTCTGTTGTTGTGATAGTGCAGAAGTCATCTGGAATATTACACACCATGGATCCAGGTTATGACCCTGGCTATATATATATATATATATATATATATATATATATATATATATGGTAAAGAGAAAAACTCCCATTCTCTTCATGTGAGCTTGGGGTGTCTTTGCCTGTAGATAATATAAGGGGCACATAGGCTATTAGGAACCTCCAGACCCAGCCTTCTGAGAAAGCAAAGAGGTTATATCACTTTTCCCATGAAAAGACAATCCTGGGTGTTCAATATCTCTGGTTTCTCTTGTTAGTTATTCTTCCCAGTATTCCCTCCTTTATCCCTTACTCTCATCTTTCTCCCTATTAAATCCTCTTATTCTAGTTTACTCTTTATCTTTTTATAATAGTATACTCTATTCTGCTTCTTGAAACATCATATTTTTTCAAGTCTCTTACTATATACTTATCTTCTTTAATTTTAAATATGGAAACACATATCTAAACTTAAAAGCTAACATTCACACATATTAGCAAATATTCATATTTTCCATTTGATATGTGGGTGACCTTACTCAGGAATACTACTTCTATTTTCAAATATTTATCTGCCAAATTAAATTATTCCATTCTTCATTATAGGTTAGTAATATTCCATTGGTGAAATATAGTCTGTTTGTAATCTCTGGCAATATTAGTAAACCATTAATGAATAAAGATGAGCAATTATCTCTATAGTAAGATTGATAATTTAGTAGTTATATGCCCAAGAATGGTATAGTTGGATCTTAGAATAGATCAGTTTTCAATTTTTGTAAAAACAAAAATCTAATCACTAATTTTAATAAAGAATTACCAGTTTGTACTCACACCAAAAATGAATGAATATTCTTTTTCCTCACACCTTTAGCCACATGTGCCCTTATTTGCTTTTTAATATTGGCAATTCTATGGTAAGATCAAGCCTCCAAGTAGTTTTATTTTACATTTACTTGATGCCTATGAATTTTTGATATTTTAAAGAGCTTCTTGGTCATTAAAAGAGGCCACTTGGGCTTGCAAACTTTATATGCCCCAGTACAGAGGAACGCCAGGGTCAAGAAGTGGGAGCAGGTGAGTAGGGGATAAAGGTTGCGGGAGGGTATAGGGGAATTTCGGGAGAGCATTTGAAATGTAATTGAAGAAAATACCTAATTAAAAAATTGGAAAAAGTTAAAAAAAAGAAAATAAGTAAATAATAATAGATAAAGAAAAAGTAATCTTTAAATCATATGGAAATCACACACACACACACACACACACACACACTCATTCACACACAGAACTTCTAGAATTATCATCATCCTTGATTTCAAGTTGTAGTACAGAGCTTCAGTAATATAAACCTCCATGTAATTGGTACAGAATTAGATACATTAATCAATGAAATAGAAAACCTGTAAATCCTTCCACAGACCCACAGAACCTATTTGTTGAAAAGGAATCCTCAAATGCCCGCCAAAAAAACAAACAAACAAAAAAAAATCAAAAACAAAAACAAAACAAAAACTTCAGCATCTTTAACAAATGATGCTGGTCAAACAGGGTGGCTTCATATAGAATAATGAAAATCAATCTAGAAGGACGTATGAAAAAAATAATGAAATACTAAATAAAAAGAATATTGCAAGAGATATTACTACTATATGGTCACAGTTTATTCTACAGATATGTAAGAATAAAACCCACTAAGCATTGACAGAAAACCAGATGCATAATATTAGACTAGATTACCTGACTCAGGGATAAGTCATGTAAGTTCAGAAAACCAAAAATGCCTGATACTCAATAAACCTGCCAAAAATAAATGTGTTGTGGTCTTTACCTGCTGCAAAGAGATGTTTGTTTCTTTTATTAGGAATGGGGGTTTCACTTATTGCGTTTATACAGACAATTTTATTTTGTGTTAGGAATTATGCTGGCTTTAACTTTTACTTTCTAGGAAATTTCATTCCAGATCTTGACACTAACCCTTTCTCTTACCTATTCCTGCGTTATCTGCACTAGTGATTCTCATCTGTGGCTTTGTGTCATAATCACCTTGCATCATTGAAACATGTAGTTCTGAATGAATACCTGTCAGGGATTTCAAGGTACTTATTGTTGTTTCTGTAAATCTCCACTTATATTTGATCTATAAGTTGCTTCTCATTAGGACATACGTTACAAGAATACGTTTTCAATTTAATGACATTTACTAGAGTGTGATAATCTTTTACTTGATAGTGACCAACATGCCATTCAGAGAAATGCTGAGGTAGCCTAATACAATTAACCAGTTTTTAAACAAATAAGTTTAATAGTTCATGGAACTTCACAGGTAGGAACAAAAGATGTTCATTTTGTCTACTTTTTTCTGCTCCAGTGCCCTTTCTCTCTCCCTCCCAACACACCCCCTTTCCCATGGTGACTTCCCCGACTTTGAACTTTGGAGCAGTGATCATGCCTACCACAGAACATCTGGTCTTTAATATATATTCAATATTAATATATGTTTTATATATTAAAATATATACAAAATATAAAATAATATATATATATATATATATATATATATATATATATATATATATATATTCCAGTTCAAAACTATCAAATTAAAACAAAATGGGAACTTAACATAGTCAAAATCAAGCATGTACAGTAGGTTATGTCTAAGCTTAGGTAAGTCTGATGTCTTAGTTAAAGTTTCTATTGCTGTGAAGAGATACAATTACCACAACAACTTTTATAAGGAAAAACATTATTCTGTGGGTGGCTTAGATTTCAGAGGTTTAGTCTATTATCATCAGGATGGGGAATATTGTGTCATGCAGACAGACCTGATGCTAGAGAAGGAGTGAGGGATTTACATCTGTATTGGCAGGCAGAAAGAGAGGAAGCCAATTGGGCCTGGATTGATCTTCAGAAAATGCAAAGCCCTCCCATTTTCTCCTACAATGTGAGACCTACCTGTAGTGGCTATTCCTGGTTGTCAACTTGACTATATTTGGAATGAGCTACAATCCAGATTTGGAAGGCTCACCAGTGACCCTAACCTGGAGACTTGGATATAGAAGTCTCTGATCTGGATCTTGGTATGGAGGTCTTGATAGCATACCGGCTATGGATTCCAGAAGATTAAGACAGAGAGTTCTC
>LR751593.1:79750-155600 GCA_902729485.2 Mus minutoides | reverse complement strand
CTTCTCCTTAATTCTTCCTTTCTCTTTCTTGTGACATTGTATCCATTGTCCAAACTTCAGTTTTCAGATTATGTCTCTGTGCTGCTTACTTATCAGTTTGAGATAAGTAGGTGTCATCTGTTGAGAAGACAGAAAAAAGTCTGTGGAGGATCTTAGTCTGTGAGGCAGAGTGCACAGACAGCCTGGTCCCTGGTCCAGCTCAGGCCTTGAACCCCTGAGAACCATAGGTGACTTCTGCCTATGAGGGACAGCAGGTGTTTAGCCACACCCCTTCGCCTCCTGTCACATCTATAGCCTCCTGCAGCCCCGCCCCCGCCCCACCACAGAGAGATGTGTTGCCATCAGTCACATAAGGCAATGCCCCAAATCCCTGGTCTGGACTCCTCCCAACAGCCTGGTATGCTCCTCCCCATAGTTACCTGGCAATAGCCAGGTAGGCCCAGCCCACTATAAAAGGGGCTTTCCCCCCCCTCCTCCACCTCTTACTCTCTTAAGCTTGCCTCTTGCTCGCCCTCTTTCCTCATACCCTTTTTCCTCTCTCCACATGCCCATCACTGGCCCCTACTTCCCTACTCTCTCCCTCTCTCTGCCTTTCTACAAGTGGAGCAGGTCTTTCCCTAATGAGCTGTACATCTAACCTCCTGCAGCAAGCCTCTCAGAATTCCCAGATGGTCTCCACTGAGCCAAGCTGCCTGCCTGAGCACATCTAGGACTCTCCTCCCCTAGGGGAGCCAGCCAGAGCTCCCTGCTCCTACCCTTTTCCCCTCAGCCAGGGGCTAGAGCTGCCCGAAGGCCCCAGACTGTGTTCTCAGCTCTTCTATGACATACAGTGGCATCTGGGATGTCCAAGAGTCTGAGAACCTGTGTCCTTGAGGCCTGGGGACCCTGAGCCAATTCCATCAGGTCCACTGGGACCTCAGACTGTGTTTCCCCACCCCCCAGAACTGGGTCCTGAGGCTTCTCACAGCCTGACATCAGCCTAGAGGCAGCATGGGTACACAGTCAAAATTCTAGCTTCCCGACTTGCACAACGGAACCCCACTTTAACCTACAGAAGTCCACTATATGCAGTGCCACCATGGGCAAAGTTGTGTATGAAAGCAAACTCAGAAAGACATGGAGAGCAAGCCAGGAAGGAGTTTCCGCCACAGCTTCTGATTCAGTTCCTGCCTTGAGGTTCCTGCTTCAGTTCCTTCCATTATTTGCCTTAGTAATAGACTGTAAAGAAGTATAAGCCAAATAAACTATTTCTTCCTCAAGTTTCTTTAGCCATAATATTTACCACATCAATAGAAAACATATAGAAATTCCTCTTTCAACATGAACTGAACCACCGTTCCTGAGATACTGTAATAAATTTTCTTGTTATTTCTCCCACACTGTAAATATAATAGTTATTTCATTATAAGAATAACAGGTTTGATCCTGGAGTGGTGGCGCACGCCTTTAATCCAGCACTTGGGAGGCAGAGGCAGGCAGATTTCTGAGTTCGAGGCCAGCCTGGTCTACAGAGTGAGTTCCAGGACAGCCAGGGCACACAGAGCAACCCTGTCTCCAAAAACAAAAACAAAAAACAAAAAACAAAAAAAAAAAAACAAAACAAAAAAAAAAACAAACAAAGAAAACCCCAACAGAATAACAGGTTTGCTTTTTATCCTTTGTACTTGTGTGTGCATTTGTGTATGTTCAAATGTGGAAGCACACACTGCTTTGTCTTCATAGCATGTTGAGGCCATAGGACAAAGTCCTGTATTGCTCCTTATTTTCTACCATATCTATACATTGTTTCTAGGTTGTATTCACCAGCATCCCTGGGATGTGAGCTTCTTAGGATCCCACCACCCATCTCTCTGGAAAAGCTGTAATTATATACACTTACATCCACCTAGCTTTTTACATGGTTTCTGTATATTTGAAATCAAGTTCTGACACTTGCACTGCAAATACCTTACCTACTTAGCCATCACATTGACCTTGATTATTGTCTTTATTCTAAGACAATGACAATAATCAAAACTATTCAATGTTCAATATGATAACTATTTTCAAGGCATGATGTATGAACCATAAGCCACTGAACCAAATAGATGAATGAATATAAGAATGTTGAGATTTTATCTTTTGCTGTTATTGTAATGCTAAGTGCAGTCCCTCAAGATCTGGAGTCTGCATGCAGTTTATGGGATCCTCACCCCAGCTAATTATTGTTGGTAAATAAAAATGCCAACACCTGATAGCTGGGAGAAGAGAGATAGGTGGGATTTAGTTTTCCTGGGTTTGGGACCATTAGAGAGAGGAGGAGGAAGAGGAAGAAGAAGAGGACATGTCATGGAAGCCTAAGTGTGTGAAGGATAGAAAAAGGAGCTGTTGTGTTATAGAAAAGCAAAGAGAGTCCCCTTGGCTCTGGGCCAAGAAAACATGGCCCAGAGGTGAAGTAATTGGAATTAAGAGCAGCTATTATGGGACATAAAAATTAGTAAGTTGTAACTTGGAGTTATTGGTGGCAGGTAGATTCTAACAGCATGGAGGCTACGCAGTTGCCCAGATATTGTACTGCTTAAGGCATATTAAAACAAAAGGCTGTGTGTGTATATCTTTCATACAGGAATAAAAATGGCCAGAGAACCACCCATGGAAATGTAAATCCAAGAGGTACATGTGAACTGTAACTGGTATGTACAATACACAAGAATTATTCTTTTGCCTTTACTTTTCAGTTCTGAAGATAGACCCTAGGATGCTGTACTTCCTAGGCAAGTGCCCTGACCACTTGCTATAGGTATGTTCTAAATCCAATAGTGAGTCTATTTATGAATTTGAAGCTATTTTTAGAAATTACTGCATTGAATTAATTGATGATGTTATCTCTGTTCCATGTTTCTTTCTTAAACAGATTCTTCCCTGCAAGTTGCAGTAAGAGAGAAAAGAACTTGCATTACACAAACTATGCTGGGGCAAGAAGTTAAAAGTAACAGAAACTTTAAGGTCTAGTTGCTATCCAGTTATATATGAATTTCATGCACTAATAATTGTGAACAGTATTAGCTTGAAAAATTCTCGATCATAGAAATGTATTGAGTCCTGATACTTGGCGAATACCTGTCAGTGTTCATGAGACTTCATGATGGATTTTGTCTCAGGCTGATGGTGTTAATCTATCTTTTTCACAGTTTTCTTCAGTTTTGATTAGGGAAAGCTGTCAGTCTTCCTGCATTCTGGGAACATCTGCTGCTTAATTATTCCTGTTTTCTCAATTAGGTGGCTTACTTTAAAAGAAGACGAGCTATTTAAGGAGATTGAGGAAGCAGTCATTGCCTACACATAGATATAACAGAAGTGGCATAAAATAATATGATTTTTTTAAAAAAAATATTATTTTATATCACATTAGTTTTAGCAATGCTGTTGACAAAAATTGGTATAACACAATGAAGCTAAATTTAGACAACAGAAGAAGACATAATTTTATTTTTCATTTTCAAAAGTTATTCTCAGCCTGGTAAAAGTAGTACTGAAACTTTTTTCTGTGAACTTAAGAGTTTCAATAGAATGAATAAGAAATGATATAAGAAATTTGTTTTTTTTTAAGTTTTAAATAGATTTTATGATTATTTCCTCTATTAGTCTACTCAGCACAGAAGAAAATGGCATTAGGTTTTAAACATACACAAAATACATTATCATGACTTTTAATAAAGAGGAAGCTATAAACATCTGAATAAATCTTTACATCAAAATGATGTACAACTAAACTCAGTTCTTTAGATTTTTCTGAATATAGCTTCTCCACCTTGGAATTTAGACATCTTGCTACTTATGCTGTTTATTTGCAGAATATGAGTGGATGGCTCCTGGACTGTGGTCACCCTAAGGAATGGTATTTCTGATGATCACACAAAAGCTAGAGATTTCTGCTTTTCGGCCTTTTTTCTGCCCATGAGTAAGCACAGCTGTGGTTATTAAAATGTTGAGAGGAAATCTCTGATATTAGCCCTGCCGATCCTAGGAATTAAGCAATGCTTGCTTTGCAGAAAAACAGCTGCTCTAAAATCACAACATAAGAATTTTCTTTTCAGATTTCATATCAGAGACAAGGAGACCAGAGAGAATTAAGAATCCTTTTGTCATTGCCCTTTGGAAAACAAAAGAGATGTTTTCTATTTTATTAAGATTTTCTAGAAACTATTTATAGTCTCAAATTAAATATATAATACAGTGAAGCTATGGTCTGGACTCAGACACAAGTATTCATTACTTCCCTGAGATCTGATCATATGGATAGTTTCGATATGAAATTTTTAGGCAACTGTGTAAACAAAACTGCAACTAGAGACTAGATTGTTTCCTTAAATGGATATTAATCAATATCATTATATTTGGTTTTTCACCCCAATATGGTATTAATCAAAAATAACTCTCACTGACATGGAACAGACTATAATTATACATGGAAAATCTTGGTTATTAACTCTCAAATAAAAGATGGATAAAAAAAAACACATAGTATTAACTGGGAGGTTTTATTGGTTAAGATACAAAAGACAGCAAGGGCAGGACAAATTTATTTTTCCAGATTATGTCATGGGATTATCTATAACACATGAATTAGAGTTCCCTATAGATGGAAAGAGCATAACCCAGTGAAGAAATGAAAGAAACTAAATGTCACAGGGAAGTTAATAATTGGTGTGTGCATGTGTGTGTCTGCATGTTATAATCGGAAACATACATATACAGAGCAAAATATATTTTAATCCACAGATATGTTTCAGAAATAAAATATTAATTAAATAAAATTTATAAATATAAGATAAATTATACACCAATAAAATTAGAAATACCTAAGGAAAGAAATTAGTAGATGATAAATATTGTGAATAACTACATAAACATATTTCCTGCTTGTAGAGATTAAGAATAAAATTTAAAATCTAAAATGTTTTATGGTTACTCTGTATAATAGGTGAAGTACAGATCTGATTTTAATTGTGCCTAGAAATTTACAGTGGCAAGAGAGAAGAATTCTGTTAATAAGAATAAAAATATAAGGTTAAAAAATAAATCTATGGAAAACTGAAATTTCTCAATCTGAAGTAAGTGAAGTCCCCAAAATCCATGAGTAAAATTATTAATTTTGAAAAAAATGGACACACATTAAATACTTTACAGAGTTAGGTAAAATATATCTAAGAATTTTTGAAATAAATATGTACAATTTATTAAGAAATAGGTAGTAATCCATTGTGTAAATGTACCACATTGTCTGTATTCATTCTTCTGTTGAAGGACATCTGGGTTGTTTCCAAAGGACTGAATGAGCTGAAGTGAATTGTAACCAAATGGGAAGAAAAATATCAACTAACTGGACCACCCAGAGCTCCCAGGGGCTAAACCACCAACCAAAGAGTGTGCATAGAGAGATCCATGGCTCCAGCTACATATGTAACAGATGACTGCCTTACCTGCCATCAGTGAGATGGCTTGATGCCCCAGTGTAGGGTGGTGAGGCAGGAGTGGGTGAGTGGATGCAGGCGCACACTCATAGAGCCAAAGGGAGGGGAAATGGGATGAGAGGTTGCAGAAGGAAAAACAGGAAGGAAGGTATCATTTGAAATGTAAATGAATAACATTATTTTTTTAAAAAAGAAAGAGTAATATATTTGACTGTATAGTAAGCATTTAAAAGTTACTATATTGCTGATAATTAATACTAAACTGTATACTTTCAAACACATTCGATTTTCATGTTTTTTTTCTTACCTGCAATTAATTGTATTAGAGAATGCAAGAAACAATCTTGAGAAATAAGTATAAATATGAGTACAAAGATCATAAAATACTGCATATCAAAGCCATGAGACAAAGATAGTGCAAGAAAAAGATAGCATTCAGTATTTAAAGTAGAAAAGAGGAACGGCTGAAAATTAATGTTACCAGGATAGAATAGGTTAAACAAACAGACAGAAATTGGCGTTAATAAAAGCAGAAACAGGTCACATAAGCAAAGAAAAGGCAAAGGGATTATCTGCCCACCCAAAACTGATTATTAGAAAACATGTACTAATGAAATTAAAATTAAAATTAAAACACTTTGGTTCCTGTGGTTGTGTAAGTAATTTTGAAATCCTCTCTAATTACATATCCTGACCACAGGAAACTGTAGTTTTAACCCTTCTTAAAACTTTTTGTTTTGTTTCGTTTTGTTTTGTTTTTTGTTTTGTTTTGCAGTAAATGAAGGCTAGAGCAGAGATCCACAACTGGCTAAAATGCAGAAGATGGGGGATCATGGAAAACCCAGCTGCAGTCAATGATATATCTTTAGTGCAAATCCTATACATAAATCTCAGGGATCATCATAGAAGAGAGAATGGAAGATTTCTTCCAAAGGGGTGCTAAAAATGGGAAATAAAGTAAGCAATGAGCTGGCCATTTTAATAATGCATGCCATTTATGCAGATCTGTTCTTTTCTAATGTCTGTTCCTGATTTTGTGTCTTTGCTCATTCCTCAATACATACAAGTATAATACCGATTCACACACAGCTGCTAATTGTAACTCTTCAAATCAGTAAGTCTGCATTACATTTTGGCTAAGTGTCTAGAAAGAGAGAACTGAATAAAAAATTATTTTTTGACCAAACTTTTAGTAATTTCATGCAGAATTAGTACCTTTAGAAAATGTTTGTAAAGGTGTTTATCTTTAAATTGTACAAAAAAATCACAGGAATTTTTAATATATACTTTGATATTAAAATTATCATTGTACTCCAATACTTTTCGGTAAGTCTGAATCTATACTACCTCATTCAGAATCACATTTTATTTTACCTTCCTTATCTTGAATAAAAATTACATCTAAACTTGATCATGTAAGACTAACTTGGTGTTTCATTGATATAGATATTAGGCATGCATTGGATGGTTGGACTGAACTTTGCTGTAGTCATTACTGTGTCCTCTGTGTAAAAGCTATAAACATGGGGACAGATCCAAATGTCCCAACAGCATGTCTCCAGTTTCTGTCATCTGTCTATACACATGAATTGTTGTCCTGTACATGTCTATAGTTTTGTTCAACTTCATATGAAAATGGATAAAACGGATGAAGAGGGAGGAAGAAAGGAATTTGAAAAAGGCAAAATAAATGGCACAAAATGTGAACCATTCAACCATTTCATGAATATATTTTATAACTGAGACTGCCATTTTGCCAAGTGTTGGTCACTAAAATATTATTGATGAGAATTGCTCATACTAAGGAGAAGATTGCACAGGATCTGAAGACTTCGTGCATCTTTAACAACTTGATTAGAGCTTTGAATACTATTAAATATGCTTAGTCAAAAAAAAAATGACAGGGAAATAATGTTTGGATAAACTATCTATTTTCACATATTTCAATGAGAAATCGCCATGTTAGTCATTATGTTTTTCACAAATTTAACCTTCAACGTTCTCTCCAAGTACATCCAGCACCAAGTTTTCTGAGGAGTGTATTTTAAGGCCCTTGTGTTTCCCATGACTCTCACTTTTTTATTTCCATGTTTACTTTATAAGATGCTGTTTTACCTTTTTCTCCAGTGATCCTCCACATTATTAGAAAACACTTCTCATCCTGATTTACTTATTCATTTTACATCATGATGTTTGCAACCCCCTCTCCCCTCAGGCTCCCTCATATAGGCCCCCAATCATTCCCCTCCCCATCCTCTGAGAATGCAGAGGAGGTACCCCTGAGCAAAAACCTACCCCTGGCATGTCAAATCACAGAAGGACCAGTTACTGTCTTTCCCACTGAGGCCAAACAAGGCAGCCCCATTTGGGGAGCAGTATCAATAGGTAGGCAGCAGAGTCAGTGACAGCCCCTACTCAAGTTGTTCGGAGACCTTCATGAAAATCAAACTGCACATGTTACATATATGGAGAGGGTAGACCCAGGCCTTGTGTGTTCTTTAGTTAGGTCTTTAGTATCTGGGAGTCCCCAAGGGTTCATGTCAGTTGATTCTGTTCATCTTCTTCTTGAGTCTATATCCCCTCCCCCCCCTCTGCCAGGTTCCTCAATCCTTCCCCCAGCTAATGCCCTCATTCTGCTGTTTTTTTTTTTTTTGTTTTTTTTTTTTTTTATGGACCTTAAGATTATTTGTTTGTTTTAAGACATTAATATACATATGTGTATATATGAAAGTTACTCTGATTTCAGCAACCTCATGGATTATTTGAAATTGGCAATTGCCATTAGTAGAATGTTAGTGTAGAGTCTCCTTAGCATTATATTATATATTACTTACATTATTAACGTGAAATACTTTAAAATTCTAAAGAGTTTATGTCATTACAATTTTCACGGTTGATTTTCATTAATAATGCAACAATTACATTATGTACAATATAGCTAACTCTCATTCCAAGGCAATATGTCTATTGTGTAGCATGTAAGAAGAAAATGAGTCTCTAGTAGAGGGTATTTAGCTAATTTTATATTAAACATAGGTCTCTCTTAAAGTATCATGATATTCTTCTGTATTTAAAAAGACAGACAAAAATACTAAAGAAAATGCAAATAGTATAGGCTCTCAGCATCATAAACTTGCTCCAGTGAAAAGGTGAATGATTGCGTACTAGGAAGTTTGATCACAGAAAAGAGACACAACATTCCCATTGATTGCAAGGTTAAAAGATTATTAATAGAAGACCAAGGTAGGTCGTTACTAGACTTCTGACCCATGGAAATTATACAATAATGGTCTCTATACACCGATAAAATTTCAATAAAGAAAAGAATGTAAAGACTAATAAATTACATGAACCTACAAACAAGCTAAAAATATTAAAAGAATTTACAGGTCTTCAGGGAAGAGGGACAAATCAAATGACAGAGAAGGAGAATTTTAATATGCTTCTCTTGGTAATTGGTAAATTAGGCAGAGAAAATCACTAAGAATACAAAAGACCTTAATCACGCAATTAACCAATTTGATCTAGTGGATAAGTGCACATTACAATCAAGAACAGAGAATTCACCTCAAGCATGAAAGAACACTTACAAAAATTGACCACATACTGTAGTGTAAAGCAAAACTTATCATGTTTCAAAGATTTATTGTCATGTAGAAAGTACTCTTTCTGTACACAATAAGTCAAAATAGTGATCAATTACCATGATCATAAAGATGACCAGAGGGTAACAGCTTCTTGGGAGAGGGGCTAGGATGCAATATCCTGTAGGTTTATAGTGCAAGAGTATCATTGAAACTTTAATTATGAAATTTTTTAATATAATGGAGTTTATTTTTTATAAAAAGATTTTACAGAACCACCTTCCTCTATACATGAAAATCAGGAGCAATAACAAAAGAATATCTTGTATGATAGTCATAGATACAAGTCTGAATTAGAATGAAGAGAATGTAGCTGAAGAGTGAGTGAGAGATCTCATCACGTAACATCAGGTGAGTGTTGTAAAGTACTTGAGTTTGTCCTAAATTGAGAGAAACTGGAGAGACTTTGAAGAGGGAGGGAAGAATGCTGACTAAAATTTTAAGATTTAACTCATGACTTTTTTCTTGCTCTTGCAACCCTTCTACTCCTAATGAGTTGCCTCTTCAAGCCTTGATATAAGGGTTTGCGCCTAGTCTTATTATAACTTGTTGTGCAGTTTTCAGTTGAGATACCTGTGTGGCCTATTCTTTTCTCAAGCGAAATGGAGGAGCAGAAGGTTTGGGTGATACAGGGTAGCAAGGAACCTGAGAGGAGTACAGGGAGGGGAAATTGTGGGAGGTGAAATGTGTGAGAGAAGAAATAAAAAAATATGTTTTTGATGAGAAAAGAAATGGGATCTTGTAGTAAATATCAGAAATTATACCTTGGATACATTTGGTTTTTGATAAATATTAAATATTTGCATTAATATACTGAATGGGCAGTTGGAAGAAGTGGAGAGGGATTATAGAAAGCAGCTGTGGATAGATATTAATTTGGTGGAGGAAAGTAAAAAAAAAAAAAAGCCTTATTTTAAATTGCTGATGTAGATGATAAAACCAAGAGATTGTATATTTCAACAGGAAAAAGAAACTCAACAATTGACTCCTAAAGGGAATCAGTACTGACCTTCCAGTATAAAAAAAAAGGCAGGCATAAAACTAGGAAATTATGACTACAAGTAGATAAATCAAAGAGTATAGTCAAATACCCATTGTAAATATTATAATTTGTTAAGTTTTCTAAAATGAAACAATCAAAATGCACTTGTTTAATATGCATTGTAAGGGCTCAATCAGACTGAAATTTTGTTTTCTAAAAGTATGAATCAAAATAGCACAACAGGACAAGATACATAGTACTACAAAGAAATCAAAGGAAGAAAAGACCATCTAAGGAAAATAAAAAGACTATACACAAGAAAGGATGAACTACTCATGGCAGGGATCTTCAAGTGAGATCAACCTTGTGTAGGTTTCCTGTGAATAATTTTAAAAGCAGTTATTTTTTTTTTCAGAGCTCAATAGCACAGCAGTACATTTGTTCAAAGAACTATTGATGTTATGTTCTCCAATCAGGCTTTAGGTAGAGAACATGTTGGTTCAGGCACAGTATGGGGCAGATCACTTATTCCTTGTAACCTCCTGTCAGATCTTACTCTGTCTACATTACAATGCTATCAGATCTGAGGAACTTCACTATAGGTGTATTAGAAGGGTTACCACTCGGGAACTCAAGAGATTTTATCCCTCAGGTCTTCATATACTGACAGCTGCTCCATGGATGGTTACCTTAATTGAAATGGTTAACTGATCAAGGAAGACAGAAATTCCCTTGGCAACAGAGATCCTAAGAGCCATTAGCTCCTGTTGTAGCCTCTTGCCAAATATCCATTGGGTGGCTTCCCAAAGGGTTTAACTGCTCTGTGGGCAGTGATGGTATATGGGTTTCAGTTTGAGAAAGCCATCCTGGTGGTGCTACTGGGTAAACTGGAACATAAAGAAAACCTCTGCAACTCCATTTAATACTTGTCTAGAATTCTTTCAAGTACTTGAAATTAAACGTGGGCTAGGATAATTGGTCTTCAGCACACTAGGACTGACAAATAAAAGAATAGACTTTTAAACAAATGTGGAGGTGCAGACCCTGGAAAGGGGAGCAGGACTTTGTGAGGGCTTTATTAACCTGGGCTCATGATTTGATTTGATTCTGTAGGCAATATAGATCTAGAAAACTTTGGGAAGGAAGATCAGACAATATCATGTTCAAATGTACAAAAGTGGGGAAAACCTTGAACTCATTAGTACAGGAGACAACTTCCTGAACAAAGTATGGATGGATAAGGTTCTAAAATCAACAATTGATATTTGGGACCTCATGAAACTGAAAATCTTCTATAAGGCAAAGGACACTACCATTAGGACAAAAGAGCAGTCTACAGATAAGCAAAGGATCTTCACCAACCTAATATTCGGCAGATGGCTAATATCCAAAATTTATAAAGACTTCAAGAAGCTCGACACAAACAACCCAAATAACTTAATTTAAAAATATGACATAGAGCTAAACAGAAGAATCTTGAATAGCACAGAAACACTTAAAGACATGGCTAAAGTTCTTAGTCATCAGGGAAATAAAAACCACTCTGAGATTCCATCTTATATCCATCAGAATGGATGAAATAAAAAACTCAAATGATCCCTTTCTGCTTGGGCAGACTCTTGGCTTCTCTGCTCCAATGAAGACACCATATCTGGATTCATCCTAAGAACCCACTGCACTCAGATCAGTTGGTAAGAACCACCCCTCATCCCCCACTCTGGAGTCTCAGACTTGCTGCTGGGAGCCAGGTGGACTCAGGACCCATCACCCATCAAAACCTCTGCCCTCCTGAATACTAATCCCTTTATGTCCCTTCTGTCTCTTCCTCTACCTGAGAGTTTCTAGGGGTAGACACTTAGCTAGTCTGCTCCAGTGAAAATATCATATCCTGATCCATACTAGAAGACCCAGTGCACTCAGAGCAGTTAAGGACCTGCTGCACACAGAGCAGTTGAGGATCCACTGCACTCAGAGTAGTTGAGCATCAGCTGCACTCAGAGCAGTTGGACAACAGCCAGACTGCTCCACTGAGGACCCAACAGTCTGAAGGCATCTGAGAAGATCTACTGCAGCCAGGGCTACAGATCAGCAGCTTCTCTGTCTCTGTGAAGAGCCCACAGTTGGAAGGACCCACAGGTGGTCTACTAAAACCAAGGCAGAAGGCCTACCAGGAGACCTGAAGCAACCCAGGCAAAGAAGATGCAGACTCCAGACAGTCACACAGACCAACAAACACCAGGGATATTCAGATGTTGAATGGCAAGCCCAAGACCTTAAGCAACAAAAGCCAATATCCTTGGGCATTATCAGAACCCAGTTCTCCCACTATAGCAAGCCCTGAATACAACCACACCTGAAAATCAGGAAGCCAACCTAAAACTCTATCTCATGAAGATAATAGAGTCCTTTAAGGAGGATATCAACAACTCACTGAATGAAATACAGGAAAACACAGGTAAAAAGGTGAAGGAATTGAATAAAGTGATGCAAGAGGTAAACATAAAAGTAGAAAAAATTTTAAAAAGCAAAAATGAAGGCAAACCGGGAAATGGAAAACCTAGGGAATAGGTCACGAATTACAGATATGTCACCAAAAGAATACAAGAGATAGGCGAGAGAATCTCTAGTGTAGAAGATACGGTAGAAGAGATTGATATAACTCTCAAAGAAATTTCAAAACATAACAACTCCTAACCCAAAGCATCCAAGAAATTCAGGACACAATGAAAACACCAAACCTAAGAGTAATCAGAATAGAGAACAAAGATTCCCAGCTCAAAGGACCTGAAAATGTCTTCAACAAAATCATAGAAGAAAACTTCCACAACCTAAAGAAAGAGCTGTCCATAAAGGTACAAGAAGCCTATAGAATGCCAAATAAATGGGACCAGAAAAGAAAATCCTCTCATAACATAATAAGCAAAGCACAAAACATACAGGCAAAGAAAGAATCTTAAAACTGCAAAGAAAAGAGGCCAAGTAAAATATCAGAATTGTACCAGACTCCTCAACAGAGATGAGGAAAACCAGAAGAGCCTGGTCAGCAGTCATGCAGACTCTAAGAGAACACAAATGCCAGCCCAGTATACTAAATCCAGCAAAACTCTCAATCAACATTGATGGAGAAGCCAAAATATTCCAGGACAAAACCAAGTTCAAACAGTATATATCTACAAATCCAGACCTACAGAGGATCCTAGAAGGGAAACTCCAACACAATGAAGGTACTTACAACAAGAAAGGGCAAGATATTAAGCATCGCACAACAAAGTCAAAAGGAGAGAACCAGAAGCACATAAAGGCACCTACAAAAACAAAGATATCAGGAACCAGCAGTCATCTTTCTTTAATATCTCTGAATACTAATAGACTCAACTCACCTATAAAAAGATATAAACTAACAGACTGTATAGACAAACAAGATGTAGTATTTTGCAGCATAAAAGAAACACACCTCAATAACAAAGACCGTGACTATCTCAGAGTAAAAGGATAGAAAAAGGTCTTCCAAGAAAATGGTCCCAGGAAACAAGCAGTTGTTACTATTCTAATATCTAATAAAATAGACTTTCACCCAAAAATTATGAAGCAGGATGAAGAAGGACACTTCATATTTATCAAGGGGAAAATCCACCAAGAGAAATTCTCAGTTCTGAATATCTATGCCCCAAATGTAAGAGCACCCAAATTCATTAAAGAATCTTTACTAAAGCTCAAAATAAACATAGAAACCCACAGTATATTATTGGGAAACTTCAATACCCAACTCTCACCAATGGAGAGGTCATTGAAACAGAAACTGAACAGAGGCACAGTGAAACTAAGAGAGGTTATGAATAAAATGGATTTAACAGATATCTACAGAACTTTTCACCAAAAAACTAAAGAATACACATTAGTCTCAGGACCTCATGGTACCTTCTCCAAAATTGAACATATAATTGGTCACAAAATAACCCTCAACTAATACAGGAAGATTGAGATAATACCATGTGTCCTATTAGATCATTGTGGCCCAAGGCTGATCTTCAATAACAGCAAAAACAATAGAAAGCCCACATACACGTGGAAACTGAGAAACTCTTTACTCAATGATAACTTGTTCAGGGAAGAAATAAAGAAATAAATTAAAAACTTCCTGGAATTAATGAAAATGTTGGCACATCATACCCAAACTTATGGAACACAATGAAAGTTGTGCTAAGAAGAAAGTTCATAGCACTAAGAGTCCTGGTAAAGAAACTGGAGAGAGATTACACTAACAACTTAACAGCACACCTGAGAGCTGTAGAACAATAAGAAAACTCACACAAGAGGAGGAGAAGGCAGGAAATAGTTAAATTCAGGGCCAAAAATCAACCAAATCGAAACAAAGAAAACAATGCAAAGAATCAACAAAAGTTGTTTTTTTGAGATAATCAAAATGATAGATAAACATAGATAAACCCCTAGCCAAAAGTAACTAAAGGGCCTAGAGGCATTATCCTTATTAACACAATCAGAAATGAAAAGGACTATATAACAAAAAAAAAAAAAAAAAAAAAAAAAAAAAAAAAAAAAAAAAAAAAAAAAAAAAAAAAAAAAAAAAAAAAAAAAAAAAAAAAAAAAAAAAAAAAAAAGAAAAAAAAAAACAGGGCTGGATGCATTTAGTGCAGAATTCTACCAGAGCTTCAAAGAAGACCTGATACCAATTTTCCTTAAACTATTCCATAAAATAGAAAGAGAAGGAACATTACCTAACTTATTCTATGAAACCACAATTACTCTGATACCTAAACCAAATAAGGAACCAACCAAAATGGTTGGTTCAGACCAATCTCACTTATGAATACTGATGCAAAAATACTCAATAAAATTCTTGCAAATCGATTCAAAGAACACATCAAAAAACATCATTCAACACTATCAAGTTGGCTTTATCCCAGGCTTGCAATATCGGTTTAATATACAAAAATCTATTTATGTAATACACTATTAAAAAAAACTCAAAGAAAAAAAATCACATGATCATCTCCTCAGATGCAGAAAACAAAACGAAAAAAAAAAAAAAAACATTAGATAAACTAAAACACCCTTTCATGCTAAAAGTATTGGAGAGAAACACCCTTTCATGCTAAAAGTATTGGAGAGATCAGCAATTCAAGGCCCATACCAAGGCATTATACAAACAATATACTACAAACCAACAGTCAATATCAAATTAAATAGAGACAAACTTGAAACAAGCCCTCTAAAATCGGGGGCAAGACAAGGATGCCCACTCTCCACATAAATATTCAATATAGTACTCAAAGTACTGGGTAGAACAATAAGACAACAAAAAGAGACTAAGGGAATACAAATTGGCAAAGAAGAAATAAAGACATCACTATTTGCAGTTGATATGATAGTATACATAAGTGACCCCAAAAATACTACCAGAGAACTTTTCCATCCGATAAACAACTTCAGCAAAGTGGCCAGTTATAAAAGTAACTCCAATAAATCAGTAGCCTTCCTTTATACAAATGATAAACAGGTACAGAAAGAAATTAGGCAAACAATTTCCTTCCCAATAGCCACTAATAATATAAAATATCTTGGGGTAACTCTAACCAAACAAGTGAAAGACCTGTATGATCATAACTTCAAGTCTCTCAAAGAAGAAATAATAGAAGATCTCAGAAAATGGAGAGATCTCCCATGCTCATGAATTGGGAGAATTAACATAGTAAAAATGCTATCGTTGTACTGAAGGCAATCAACAGATTCAATGCAATCCTCATCAAAATCCCAACACAATTCTTCAAAGACATGGAAAGTGCAATTCTCAAATTCATCTGGATGGAAAGGCAAAAAAAAACCCACAATAGCTAAAACAATTCTTAACAATAAAAGAACAGATGAGGTGGTCACCATCCCTGACCTCAAGCTTTATTACAGAGCAATAGTAGTAAAAACTGCATGGTATTGGTACAGAGACAGACACGTTCATCAATGCAATAGAACTGAAAACCCAGAAATAAAACCACACACTTACGGACACCTGATATTTGACAAAGAAGCCAAAAACATACAGTGGAAAAAAGAAAGTATCTTCAATAAATGATGCTGGTCTAACTGACTGTCTGAGTGTAGAAAAATGAAACTAGACCCATATTTGTCACCTTGCACAAAGATCATGCCCAAGTGGATCAAGGACCTCAATATAAAACCAGATACACTGAATATAGTAGAAGAGAAAATGGGAAAGAGCCTTAAACTCATTGGCACAGGGAGAAATTTCCAAACCGGAACTCCAATGACTCATGCTTTAAGATCAACAATTGATAAATGGGACCACATGAAACAGGAAAGTTTTTGTAAGGCAAAGGACAAAATCAATAAGGCAAATCGGCAAGCTACAGATTGGGAAAAAAAACGTCACTAACACCACATCTGACAGAAGTCTAATATCCAAAATATATAAAGAACTCAAGAAACTAATAACCAAAAAACCCAAACATTGCAATAAAAAAATGGGATATAAAGTAAACAGAGATTTCACAGCTGAGGAGAGCACATAAGAAATGTTCAAAGTCCTTAGTGATCAGAAAAATGCAAATCAAAACAGTCCTGAGATTTCACCTTACATCAATCAGAATGGCTAAGATCAGAACCTCAGGTGACAACACATGTTGGAGAGGATGTGGAGAAAGAGGAATACTCCTCTATTTTGGAGTTTCTCTGGAAATTGGAAATACATCTCCCCAAAGACCCAGGTATATCACTCTTGGAAATATACTCAAAAGATGCCCCACCATTCCACAGGGGCACATGTTCCATATGTTTATAGAGGCCTTATTTGTGATAGCCTAAAGCTAGAAACAACCCATATGTCCCATGACAGAAGAATGGATACAGAAAATGTGGTTCATTTACACAATGGAGTCCTACTCATCAATTAAGATCAAGGACATTCTGAGTTTTGCAGGCAAATGAATGGAACTAGAAAATATCATCCTGAGTGAGGTAACTCAGACCCAAAATGACATGCATGGTACGTACTCACTAATAAGTGGATGTTAGTCAAAATTACAGTATCCAAGATACAGTACACTGAATTCAAAAGTTTCAACAAGCTGAAGTACCCAAGTGAGGATGCCTCAGTCCCAGTTCGTACAGAGAAGAAAGCAATCACAACTGGGGAGGGAGGAAGGGACTTGGAAGAGGTAATCGACTGGGGAAGGGTGTAGGGAAAAAGTGGGAGGACAGGGGTACCTGATCTGGTATTGGGTGAGGGAAAATGACTGCAGTCCTGCAGAACAGTAGAAAGAATGAAAATAGGCAACCTGGAGAGATAGGAGGTTGGAGGGACCCTTCAGAATTCACCAGAGACCTAGAAGGTGAGAGACTTTCTGTACTCAAATGGACAGGCCTTATATGAAATGCCCAATAGTAGGGAGTAGGAACTTATAGAGCCCACTTCCAGCAGAAAGACAGTGCATCAAATAAGGGAGAGGGGGGCCATCACACAGTCACAACTCTGACACATAATTGTTCATGTCTGAAGAATTACAGGGATGGAAATGGAGAGGAGCTTGAGGAAAAGAAGATCCAGTTACAGGCCCAAAGTGGGATCCAGCTCAAAAGGATTTCCCAAGTCATGACAGTATTACTGAGGCTATGGAGTGCTCAGAAAAAGTGAACTCACGTAAGACCCAACAGGCAGCTGAAAGAGTCAGATGCAGATATTTGCACCCAACCAATAGACAGAAGCAGCTGACCCCAGTTGTTCAATTAGGGAAGGCTGAAAGAAGGTGTGAAGGGTAATCCTATAGGAGGAACAACAGTCTCAATTAATCTGGATCACTGAGATCTCTCAATCACTGGACCACCAAACAGGAAACATATACCAGTTGCTTTGAGGTTCCCAACACACATACAGTAGAGGACTTCAGGGTCTGTGCTCATTCAGCGTTGGTGCACCTAACCCTCAAAAGACTGGAGGCCCACTGATAAGTGGATATTAGCCTAGACCTAGAATACCCAAGATAAAACTCCCAAAACAAAAGAAAATAAAGAAGGAAGACCAACGCATGGATACTTCATTCCTCCCTAGAATAGGGAATAAAATATCCATGGAAGAAGTTGCAGAGACAAAGTTTGGAGCTAAGACAAAAGGATGGACCGTCCAGAGACTGCCCCACCAGGGGGTCCATTCCATTGTCAGCCACCAAATGCAGACACTATTGCATACACCAGCAATAATTTGCTAAAGGGGCCCAGATATAGCTGTCTCCTGTGAATCTTTGCCAGTGCCTGGCAAATACAGAAGTGGATGCTCACAGTCATCTATAGGATGGAACATAGGGCCTCCAATATAGGAGCTAGAGAAAGTACCCAAGGATTGAAGAGGTCTGCAACCATATAGGTGGAACAACAATATGAACTAATCAGTACCCCCTGAGCTCATGTCTCTAGCTGCATATGTAGCAGAAGATGACCTAGTCAGCCATCATTGGGAAGAGAGGCCCCTTGGTCATGCAAACTTTATATGCCCCAGTACAGGGGAAGGCTAGGGCCAGGAAGTGGGAGTGGATGGGTAGGGGAACGGGGCAGGGGCATGGTATAGGGGAATTTTAGGATAGCATTTGAAATGTAAATGAAGAAAATATCTAATAAAAAATTTAAAAATGAAAAAAAAAAAAAAAAAGACTAGAGGCCCCTGGGAATTTATATGTCATGTTGGGTGGGGTGTGAATGTCCACATGGAGACAGGGGGTTGGGAAAAAGATATGGGATGTGGAACAGTCCAAAGGTGGATGGGGGCAGGGAATAAAATATGGAGTGTAAAAAATTAATTAATTAATTAATTAATCAAAAGAAAAAAAAGAAAAACAAAACAAAAAAACAAAACCAAAAACAAAACCTCAAATGATAGCACATGCTTGTGAGGATGTGGAGCAAAAAGAACACTCCTTCCTCCACGGCTGGTGTTAGTAAAACACTGTACAATAACTTTGGAAATCAATTTGGAGTTTTCTACCTTAAGACACAGCTATTCCTCTCCTGGGGATATACACGAAAGGTGCCAATGTATACCAAGAAGTTTTATTTGTAAGAACCAGAAACTGGAAACAAATTAGATGTCCCTCAACTAAAGAATGGATAGGGAAAATATCATATATCTATACAATGGAATATTATTCAGCCATTAAAAATAAAGACATCACGAATTTTGCAGGCAAATAGATAGAACTTGAGAATATCATCCTGAGTGAGGTAACCCATACCCAAAGGGACATTCATGGTATATACTCACCTATAAGTGGATATTAGCCATAAAATTCAGACTACCCACTCTGCACTCCACAGACCCAAAGAAGCTAAACAAGATGGAAGGCTAAAGCACCAAATCTCTGATGCTATTAATGATATTCTGCTAGAGTTACAGATAAGAACCTAGATAGTGGTCCTCTGAGAGGCTCTATCAAGCAGCTGACTCAGATACAGAGAACCACAGCCAAACGTTGGATCAAGCTCAGAGGACTCCTGCAGAAGACTTGGAGAAAGGATTGTGGTAACACAATGGGATAGGAACTTCATAGGAAAACCAACAGTCAACTAACCTGTACCCTTGGGGCTCTCAGAGACTAGCTTACCAACTGTCTTAGTCAGGGTTTCTATTCCTGCACAAACATCATGACCAAGAAGCAAGTTGGGGAGGAAAGGGTTTATTTGGCTTACACTTCCATATTGCTGTTCATCACCAAGGAAGTCAGGACTGGAACTCAAACAGGTCAGGAAGCAGGAGCTGATGCAGAAGCCATGGAGGGATGTTCCTTACTGGCTTGCTTCTCCTGGCTTGCTCAGCCTGCTCTCTTATAGACCCCAAGACTGCCAGCCCAGGGATGGTCCCACCCACAAGAGGCCCTTGATCACTAATTAAGAAAATGCCCCACAGCTGAATCTCATTGAGGCATTTCCCCAACTGAAGTTCCTTTCTCTGTGATAACCCAGCTGTGTCAGGTTGACACAAACATAGCCAGTACAATTGACCCCTTGTCAACTTGACACACAAATACATCACTAGTAAGCCTCAATCCTTAGATCTTACTCAACCCCAAGATCTTAAATAATTTTAAAAGTCCCACAGTCTTACATATTAAAATTCAAAGTACTTTAAAATTCAAAGTTTCTTAACTGTGGGCTTCATTTAAAAACTTCCTTCAAGAGGGAAAAATATCAGGGCACACACAGTCACAATCAAAAGCAAAAATCAATCTCCAACCTTCCAATGTCTGGGATCCAACTCACGATCTTCTGGGCTCCTCCAAGGGCTTGGGTCACTTCTCCAGCCATGCCCTTTATAGCACACACGTTGACCTCTAGGCTCCAGATGCCTGTACTCCATTGCTGCTGTTGTTCTTGGTGGTCATCTCATGGTAATGGCATCTCCAAAATGCTTCTGTAACTAGGCTTCAACATTAGCCTCTCATAGGCTCTCTTCGTGGTGCTGAGCCTCAACTCCTTTGCATGACCCCTTCAGTCCTGGGCCATCAATTGCAACTGAAGCTGCACCTTCACCAATGGCCTTCCATGGCCTCTCACAGTGCTTCTGTGGCCTCAGCTGCTCTGCATGACTCCTTCATGCCTTCAAAACCACCTGGGAAACTCTTACACATTACCAAGTCCAGCCACAGCACAAGGTACAACCTTGGCTATCTCTGGAACACAACCTCTGTGCTCTCAGAAAACACTTCCCAGAAGATGTCACCTCAATGATGCTGGTCTCTTCTTAATCACCGCTAATTTCTTAGCTCCAGCTAACCAGCATCAATAGTCCCAGTAATTCAACGTNTGCTGTTCATCACCAAGGAAGTCAGGACTGGAACTCAAACAGGTCAGGAAGCAGGAGCTGATGCAGAAGCCATGGAGGGATGTTCCTTACTGGCTTGCTTCTCCTGGCTTGCTCAGCCTGCTCTCTTATAGACCCCAAGACTGCCAGCCCAGGGATGGTCCCACCCACAAGAGGCCCTTGATCACTAATTGAGAAAATGCCCCACAGCTGAATCTCATTGAGGCATTTCCCCAACTGAAGTTCCTTTCTCTGTGATAACCCAGCTGTGTCAAGTTGACACAAATATAGCCAGTACACCAACTAAAGACCACACACGTGCTGCAGCTAAGCTCTTGGCACATAGGGAGCAGATGTGCAGCTGTCTTCCTATGGATCCCAAACAACTAGAGCAGGAGCTAACCCTAAAGCTATTTCCTGTCTGTAGAATCTCTTCCTGTAACTGGGCTCCCTTGTCTGGACTTAATGGAAGAGGATGCACACAGCTCTGCAGAGAGTTGCTGTGCCAAAGTGCGAGGGTACCCAGAGGGAAGGACTCCTCCATTCTCTCAGAGAAGAGAAGGGAGATGGAGAGAGGGACTCTGGGAGGGAGACAGAGATAGGGGTGTAAAGCGAAGAAAAAACGAATAAGTAAAACAAAATGGATATGCCTTTATGAAAAATAATAAAATATAAAACAAAACACAATGATCTATGAAGTCATACTTGCTAGAATGAATGACAAAGAGGAGAAATGAAGCAACTGCTGGTAAGAATGTGTTAGGAAGGACACTTACAAACTGTACATGGGATTTAAAAAAGGGTGGTCATCCTGGAAAAAAATTAGGGATTCTTTATGATATTAAAAACAACCATCATATGATCCATAAATCCTATTATTAATTATATATCCAAATGTGAAATCAATAAATCAAGAGACAAATATAATCTCATGTTCATTGAACTGTTCTTCAATATATCTGTGAGGTGGAATCAGTCTGTAAGTTCATTAGCAGATAAATGCTTAAAGAAAATATAGTATACATTCATAATTGAATTCAATTTAGCCTTAATAAAAAAGCAAATCCCATCATTCATGACTGGGATAATTTTGGAAGATGTATGTTAATTTAAATAAACTACACAGAAAAGACACAAATAGGAAGTGGTCTTATTGTGGGACAAATTGACTTCATAAAAGTATTTATCAGATATCATAAATAAATGGTAATTGTCAGAGTTTTGGGCACAGGAAGTTGAGAGATACTGGCAAAAATATATTTTGATAAGAGAAAAATTACTTTAAGATATCTATTGTACTATAGGTTTGTTAGATCTAGGCATGGAGAAAAATCACTAAATTTTTAAAATGTTTTCTCCATAAAATTTAAGTATATCAATTAATGCATGTGTTAAAAAGTAAATTTAATTTTTAAATAAAAACATAATGAAAATAAATATTAATTATTTTTTTAAAATTGCAGTCAAGATTGTAGTTTTTAGGGAATATCAGGAATTTTACTTTGAACACATTTGGTTATTTATATAAATTAGTTATTCCAGTTAATATACTTACTAGACAGTTGGAAGGAAGAGAGTAGAATTAAGCGGTGCAGTTTGGGACATAGACATAAATTTTGGAGTTAAAAGTAAGAAAAAGGTATGTAAAACTGCTGGGATGAATGATAAAACCAAGATTCTCTATAAAGAGACAGAGGAAGATAACGAAAACTTGACTATTGAGGAAAGCACTGGTAGTCCAACATTGAAAGAAGGTATCCAACAGAAAATTATCACTATGAATGAATAAAACAAAATAAAGATCAAAATCAGAAATACATGGTAAATCAAAATAATGTGTCCATTAATATTAAGTGGTAGCATGGCTGCTGTATTCAATAAATTGAAGATAATTGTAAACTTAAAGAGCTCAGATTCACAACAGTATTTTCTGTGAAAGCTAGTGGCCAGCCCTCTCCTTTCTCCATAAGGATTCTCAGGTTGTCACCCTGATATTCTGAGGCTTGGCCACAGGTGACTCCACCTGCCAGGTTATCCAGCCATTATTGTATAGCTTTGCATGTGCTATGGGATTAACTGTGTTAATAATTTACTGAGGATATCTACCATCAAGCACATCAGTGATTTCAGGTTACAATTTAAATTACTTATGTTATTTTTCCTGATATGAAAGCTAGAATAAGATAAAAAGAGAACATTTAAGTACTCTGTCTTTTAAATCTTTGATTCAGATAAAATGTATTGATATCAACTTTTCAGGTGTTTGATTTATTTTATCACTAAAACTATTTGGTCTGGGGTTTTCAATTTGGGGGAAGTTTTTATGATCCCCTCTTTTTAATGTTTCCATTGAATACGGCTGTACTTCCTTAATGCAATCCTTATAGATTGCATATATGTTGATATACAGACCTATTTTGGATTTTGCATTGATATTACATATTTTTATAATTCTCCTATTATCTTATTTCTGAGACAGTCGTTGTAATGTCTCCTCATCTTTTTTGATTTTATTTTCAAACTTTTGAATATTTTATAATTTGGCAGTTTCATTATAAATATATAATTAATTTACTCAATTTCACTCATTTCCACACATTATACTATCTCATACTTCTTATTTCTACTTATTTTAGATTTTCTATTTTAGATAAATTTATTTTCTAAAAACTCACATATTATTATTTCTGATTTTTCATGTTTTAGTTTTCTATATTTTATTCATTTCTCATCCAACATTTATAAATTACTACTAGAAGTTAAATTTGGGTTTGAATTTTTTTCTAGGCCTTATGCATAGTCATAGGCAATGAGAGGTCTTTTCTGTGACTACAAATGGTGCTAACACCAAAATTCTCTGTTAGTGCTATTTTCAGCCACACTTGTGTTCCTGGGTGCTGTGATCTCATTTATTTTTCTCAGGGTATTTCCATTTTTTAACACTTGACTTAATGGTTATCTCAACAGATTTAATTTTATACGTGCTAATTTAATGTTTTTAGAAACTTCCTGTTTTAACTCCTATTAGTGATACTGTGCTTCCTTCCTCTGTAATGAAAGGATACCTGGAATATTTTCACACTGTTTTGAATTGCTAAGACTATTTTTAAAAGGTGTTTTCCTAAATGACCTGCCTTGGAGAATTTTCTGTGTTTCTGGAAGGAAGATGCATGTAGTTGCTGGAACTTAAAAGCACTAAGGATGGATACACTGTTGCTCTTTTATTTATTGTTTTCTACTTGATAATTTTGTTGTTGACTTCTAATCTTACAACTTTACTTTTCTTCTTTTACCTTATTTGCCAGTGAAACATTTAGTTTTCTCTTCATCTCACATATTTTTAGGGTTGTTTTTTTTTTTTTTCCACTGTCTGATACCTGTGCAACTAATATAATTACAAAAGATTGTTTTTGTTGATAACAAATTAAACAGAAAGTTTTATAGTGTCATGACATCTATGTTACTATTAGAATTTTCAATATCTATTAACAAATTTTACGTTTTCACTTACTGTGTATACATTTTATTTAAAATTTCGTGCTATAAAATGTAGTAATTACTTTGTTTAAATGCCTGCATTACATTTTTATATCTACTCTGTCAAAAATTCAGGATGTTTGAATTTTCAATATGTTCATGTAACTGTAGCACTGTTTTCCATCAACTTCAACACATTTTAATATTTATTTTGGTGATTACATTGGTGATTATTTCTCAACACCATCCATTTCTTAACACAATCTGTATCTCCCATTCACTTGTAAGGACTTGCTTATTCCAAAATGTAAATTCGTATTTCCTTTCATTATGTTATATGAATCCTTTAAATCTTTTAGGATCCTCAGTTCCCCATTTTGAAATATGATGGTATTATGCTGATCAATTTCAATGTGACAAGTCCCCTTTCTCCTTTTTAGCTTCTTACTGTGTCTATTAATTACAATATGTCATAGTGCATGGGTCTTTGAGTTTAAATTTTAAGGTTGCTTTGGACTTTTGCATTTGTATATTTATGGTCCTATCCTTATGTGGTGGTATTTTCAGGAAATATCCTGGTAAATATGACATTAACATTTTCCCTCTCTTTTCTTTACACAATTCTGTAACATATTACTTTCTGGTATCGTTTAATCTGCAATTTCAAATGACCAGCCTTCAGTCTAATAATACTCTCATGGGCTTTTTAATTCACTGTTGGAGTATTTCATGGAAGCATTTACTTTTGTCATTGTTTTATTTAGCTCAGGAATTCTGCATCATTTCTATTCATATATTGTCTAATACATTTTTAAATATATTCATGAAATGTATTTATGATTTACTTCAGGTTTTATCTAGCATTTTTGGCTTTTTATTTAAAGTTGTTTATAAGAAAGTAATAAATCTCCATTTCTTTTAAACATTTTTCTTTTGAAGCCTTTATTCAACATATTTCTTTATTTTTTGCATCTATATATTTGTCTGTGTACCATATTCTTGCCATGCCAGAGTTTAGAGGAGGGTGTCAGATCCCCTAGAACTGGAGTTAAAGATGATTGTTAAGTGTGAAGGCACTGGAAATTGAACCCAAGTCTTCCAACAGAGTAACTGGTGCCCTTAACCACTGAGACATCTTGTCAGCACCAATATATATTACATTTTGATCACACTGCCATCTTTTTTTTTGGTACTAACTTTTTTTTTTCAACTTTTATTAGATATTTTCTTCATTTACATTTCAGGTGTTATCCAGAAAGTTCCCTATACCCTCCCCCCTCCCGGCCCTGCTCCCCTACCCATCCGCTCCCACCCCCTAGCCCCGGCGTTCCCCTGTATTGGGGCATATAAAGTCTGCATAACCAAGGGGCCTCTCTTCCCACTGATGGACAACTAGGCCATCCTCTTCTATATATGCAGCTAGAGACATGAGCCCAGGGGGTACTAGTTAGTTCATGGTTATTCTTCCACCTATAGGGTTGAAGACCCCTTCAGCTCCTTGGGTACTTTCTCTAGCTCCTTCTTCCTTGGGAACCCTGTGTTCCACACACTGCCATCTTTCAACTCTTCCTAGATGAATCCCCCTTCCTTACTCAACCAACTTTATGTCTTAAAAAAAAAAAAAAAAAAAAAAAAAAAAAAAAAACATGTTTTTATCCCTGTATCTATTTGAGTTATTTGTCAAAGACCAAGTGTCCAGAGTTGTGTGAGTCTATTTCTGAGTCTTTGATTCTATTCCTTTGATGGACCTGTTTTCCCTGTACAAACACTATGCTCTTTTTATCACTATTGCTTTGTAGTACAGATTAAGGTCAGGAAAGGTGATTCGTCCAGAAGTTATTTTACTGTTCATAATTATTTTGCTTATATTGTCTTTTTCATAGGAAGTGGAGCGTTGCTCTTTCCATGTCCATGAAGAATTTTAAATCCAATCTTATAAAGATAGAGGCCTTTAAAAAAGAAACAAATAAATCCCTTAAAGAAATATAGGAAAATATAATAATAAGACAAAGAACATAAATAAAACTATATTTCTGAACTTTTACCTTTATTTTCGTTATTTATTATGTCTTTGACTCCCTTAGGACCTCTACCTTTTAGATCCGTGTTATAACCCTTGATTTATGTATTCGTAGTGGTTGTCTTACGTGATATTCTCTCTTTGTTAGAGACCAGATGTTTATACTATCTTCTTCAGTTGTGTAAATATTTTTTTTACCATTTAAAGTAAATGACTTAACACATGACATCTAGAAATTCTAGGACACTATCTAAAGATCAAACCTAAGAATAATAAGAGTAAAAGTAGTAGAAGAATACAAGCTTAAAGGACCAGAAAATATTTCAACAAAGTCATAGAAGAAAATTTCCCCAGCATACAACATACAAGAGAGAGTAAGAGAGAGAGAGAGAGAGAGAGAGAGAGAGAGAGTCCTATAATCACACAGAAAGCTTACAGAATGCCAAGAGATTGGACCAGAAAATAAAATCCTCCAATCATATGATAACTGCAACACCAAATATATAGAACAAGGAAAGAATATTAAATGTTGTAAAAGGAAAAGGCCAAGTAACATATAAAAGTAGACCTAACAAAATTATGCATGACTTTCCAATGTAGATTCTAAAAAACAGATATCTTGCAGTCTCTAAGAGCCCACAGGTGGCAGCCTCTACTACTATACTCAGCAAATTTTTTAATCACCATAGATGGAAAAATAATATACTTTATGACAAAACAAAATTTAAACAATATCTGTTTTCAAATCCAGCCCTATAAGAAGATATTTGAGTGAAACTCAAACCCAAGAAATTTAACTTCCTCCAAGTAAACAGAGAAAATAGATAGCTCCCGGCCAGCTTGACCAAAAGAATAGAAGTACAGACTCATGCACACACAGAGAAACACACATACACAGAGAGAGAGAGAGAGAGAGAGAGAGAGAGAGAGAGAGAGAGAGGAGAGAGAGAGAGACAGAGAGAGAGAGAGAACTATCAATAACATCAAAATAACAAGAATCAATAATCATTTGTCATTAATATCTCACAGCATCAATGGACACAATTTCCTAATAAAAAGACACAGTATGTGAAAACAGGATCCATCATTCTACTGCATATAACCCCCCCCCAACAATGATCTCTACCTTAACTCAGATGAAAGGGATGCAAAATATTTGCCAGGCAAATGGACACAAGAAGGAAGGTGAGGTAGACATTCTATTACCAAATAAAATAGATTTTCAATTAAAATTAATCAAAAGAAATAGGCAAGGAAACTTCATACCCATTAAAGGAGAAATCTACCAAGATGATGTCTCAATTCTGAATATCCATGCCTGAAATGAAAGAGCACCCACATTTGAAAGAATAACCTTGGTACAGCTTAAATCACACACAGGAGCCCACACTTTAATAGTGGAAAACTTTAAATCCCTAATCTCATGTATGGACAAGTCATTGAAAAAGAGTCCAAAGGATGTACCTTTTTTGTAGTATCTTTTAGAAACGTCTCCAAAATTGACCATATAGAAAGTCCAAAGCAAGCCTTCAAAAACAACAGAAAGCCTACGAGCTAATGGAAACTGAACAAATCTCTACTGAATGACCACTGGGTCAGGAAAGAAATAAAGAAATAAATTAAAGACTTTCTAGTATGAAATGAAAATGAAGGCACATAGACTTGACCTTACTGCAAGGAGATAAGAATGGATCATTCCCAGTCTTCTACATGATAGCTGCCAGTTGTGCAAGCACCATTTGTTGAAAAGGCTGTCTTTTTTCCACTGGATAGTTTTAGCTCCCTTGTCAAAGATCAGGTGAGCATAGGTGTGTGGATTCATTTCTGGGTCTTCCATCCTATTCCATTGATCTACCTGTCTGTTGCTGTACCAGTACCATGCAGTTTTTGTTAGGATTGCTCTGTAGTACAGCTTGAGGTCAGGCATGGTGATTCCACCAGAGGTTCTTTTATTGTTGAGAAGAGTTTTCGCTAGTCTGGGTTTTTTGTTATTCCAGATGAACTTGCTAATTGTCTTTTCTAGATCCTTGAAGAATTGAGTTGGAATTTTGATGGGGATTGCATTGAATCTGTAGATAGCTTTTGGCACGATANGTGACTATTGTGAAGGGTGATGTTTCCCTGATCTCTTTCTCAGCCAGTTCATCCTTTGTATAGAGAAAGGCCATCGATTTGTTTGAGTTAATTCTATAACCAGCTACTGCACTAAAGCTGTTTATCAGGTTTAGGAGTTCTCTGGTGGAGTTTTTGGGGTCACTTATATATACTATCATATCATCTGCAAATAGTGATAATTTGAGTTCTTCCTTTCCAATTTGTATCCCCTTGACCTCCTTTTGTTGTTGAATCACTCTGGCTAGGACTACAAGTACTATATTAAATAGGTAGGGAGAAAGTGGGCAGCCTTGTCTAGTCTCTGATTTTAGTGGGATTGCTTCCAGTTTCTCTCCATTTAGTTTGATATTGGCCACTGGTTTGCTGTAGATTGCTTTTATCACGTTTAGGTAAGGGCCTTGAATTCCTGATCTTTCCAAGACCTTTATCATGAATGGGTGTTGGATTTTGTCAAATGCTTTCTCAGCATCTAAGGAGATGATCATGTGGTTTTTATCTTTGAGTTTGTTTATATAGTGTATTACGTTGATGGATTTCCGTATATTAAACCATCCCTGCATTCCTGAGATGAAGCTTACTTGGTCATGATGGATGATCATTTTGATGTGTTCTTGGATTCGGTTGGCAAGAATTTTGTTGAGTATTTTAATTGTTTAGTGGTTGAAGGACCTCCACATAAAACCAGAGACACTGAAACTTATAAAGGAGAAAGTGGGGAAAAGCCTCAATGATATGGGCACCTGGGGAAAAATTCCTGAACAAAACAGCAAAGGCTTGTGCTGTAAGATCAAGAATTGACAAATAGGACCTCATAAAGTTGCAAAGCTTCTGTAAGACAAAAGATCCTGTCAACAGGACAAAAGGGCCACCAACGGATTGGGAAAGGATCTTTACCAATCCTAAATCAGATAGGGGACTGATATCCAATATATATAAAGAACTCAAGAAGGTGGACACCAGAAAATCAAATATCCCCATTAAAAAGTGGGGCACAGAGTTAAACAAAGAATTCTCAACTAAGGAATACCAAATGGCTGAGAAGCAGTTGAAAAAATGTTCAACATCCTTAATCATCAGGGAAATGAAGATCAAAACAACCCTGAGATTCCACCTCACACCAGTAAGAATGGCTAAGATCAAAAATTCAGGTGACAATAGATGCTGGCGTGGATGTGGAGAAAGGGGAACACTCCTCCATTGTTGGTGGGATTGCAAGCTGGTTTAACCACTCTGGAAATCAGTCTGGCGGTTCCTCAGAAAATTGGACATAGTACTTCTGGAAGATCCTCCAATACCTCTACTGGGCATATATCTAGAAGATATTCCATCTGGTAACAAGGATACATGTTCCACTATGTTCATAGCATCCTTATTCATAATATCCAGAAACTGGAAAGAACCCAGATGTCCCTCAACAGAGGAATGGATACAAAAAATTTGGTATATTTACACAGTGGAGTATTACTCAGCTATTAAAAACAATAAATATATGAAATTCCTAGGTAAATGGATGGATCTGGAGGCCATCATCCTGAGTGAAGTAACCCATTCACGAAAGAATTCACATAACATGTACTCACTGATATGTGGATATTAGTCCAGAAACCTAGACTACCCAAGATACAATTTACTAAACACATGACACTCAAGAAGAAGGAAGATCAAAATGTGGACATATCACCCCTTCCTAGAATTAAGAACAAAGCACACATTGAAAGAGTTAAAGAGATCATGTATGAAGCTGAATCCAAAGGATGGACCCAATGACTGCGGCTGCCAGGGATCCATCCCACAATCAGCCACCAAACATAGACACTATAGCATATGCCAGCAAGATGGTGCTGAAAGGGCCCGGGTATAGCTGTCTGGGGGAAACTATACCAATGCCTGGCAAACATGGAGGTGGAAGCTCACAGTCAGCTATTAGATGGAACACAGGTTTCCCAAGGAAGAAGTAGCTAGAGAAAGTACCCAAGGAGCTGAAGGGTCTTCAACCCTCTAGGTGGAAGAATAACCATGAACTAACTAGTACCCCCTGAGCTCATGTCTCTAGCTGCATATATAGAAGAGGATGGCCTAGTTGGCCATCAGTGGGAAGAGAGGCCCCTTGGACATGCAGACTTTATATGCCCCAATACAGAGGAACGCTAGGGCCAAGAAGTGGGAGGGGATGGTTAGGGGAGCAGGGCCGGGAGGGGGGAGGGTTTAGGGAACTTTCTGGATAACACTTGAAATGTAAATGAAGAAAATATCTAATAAAAGTTGAAAAAAAAAAAAAAAGAAAATGAAGGCACAGCATACCCAACTTATGGGACACAATGAAAGCAATGCTAAGAGGAAAGTTCATAGCATTAAGTGCCTTAATTGGATAGGTCTCACACTAGCAACTTATAGACACATGTGAAACCTCTAGAAAAAATGAAGCAAACACATCCAACCCTTAGCTAAACTAAAGAGCAGAGAAACAGCATTCAAGTTAACATAACCAAAAACAAAAACAAGGGAATAACAACAGACACTGATCGAATCCAAAGAATCATTAGGTCATACTTTAAAAACCTGTATTCCACAAAGTTCAAAAATCTAAAGGAAATAGATGATGGTTTTTATAGATACCACTTACCAATCAAGATCAAGTAAACTATTTCAAGATTTCTATAGTCCCTAAGATTAGCATCAAAATTCTCAACAGTCTCCTTACCAAAAGAAAAGCCCAGGACCGGATGATTTTAGTTCAGTATTCTACCAGCCTTTCACAGAAGAGTAATACCAATACTTCTAAAACTAGTCGACAGAATACAAGCAGAAAGAATACTGTCAAACTCATTCTATGAGGCCATGGGCACAATGATACCTAACTCACACAAAGACTTATAAAAGAAAGTGTATTTCAGACAAATTTCACTTATGAATATTGATGTAAAAATATTCAATAAATTATTCACAAACTAAATCCAAGAATACATCAAAAACATTATGTACCATCATGAAGTAGGCTACATCTCAGATATGGAGGGATGGTACAATATAAGAAAATACATCAATGCCATCTACCACATAAACAAACTGAAAGAAAAAAAAAACAAACAAACATGATCATCTCATTAGATGCTGAAAAATACATTCCATCACTCCTTCATGTTACAAGTCATCAAGTGATCAGTGACACACATATATCCCTAAAAAAATAAAGGCAACATACAACAAGCCAGTAGCCAACATCAAATTAAATGGAGATACATAAAGCAACCCCACTAAAATCAGGAATAAGACAAGCCTGCTCACTCTCTTCTTATATCTAATATAGTGCTTGAAGTTCTAGCTAGAACAATAAGACAACTAAAGGAAATCAAGAGGATACACATTGAGAAGAAATAAGACAAAGTATTATCTTTCACAGATGATGTGATAGAATAATAAATGATTCCAACTACTACAGCTGATAAATATCTTCAGCAAACTGTCTGGAAAAAAACTCAAAAAAAATCAGTGTCCTTCCTTTATACAAACAATACATGGGTTAAGAAAAAATACTAGGGAAATCAGTTTACAGATTCAATATAATTTGCATCAAAATTTCAACACAGCTCTCTCTCTCTCTCTCTCTCTCTCTATATATATATATATATATATATATATATATATATATATATATATATATCAAAAGAGGAATTTTCAACTACATATGGAAAAATATACAATAACAGAAATCTGAGGATAGCTAAAACAATAATGTAATTTAAGAGAACATTGGAGGTATCACCATTTCTAATTTTTAGCTGTATTATAGGACAATAGTAATAAAAACCACATGGTATTGGCATGAAAAGAGACAGGTTGATGAATGCAATAGAATCAAAGATATAGAAATATACCTATCCATATTCAAATACTTGATTTTTGACAAAGAAGGGAAAACCATATAAAGGAAATTTTAATGCATCTTCAACAAGGTGCTGGTCTAACTTGATACCTGTAGGTAGAAGAATGGAAATAGGTCTGTATTTTTGACCCTGCACAAAAATCAAGTCCCATTGGATCAAAGATCTCTTCTATTTTGGTCTATACAATTTATATTTTCCTTTCTTTCACCTCTTGACGTAACTTGTGAAATCGTGTCCTCTGTTAAAAGACTTGTGTGATTACCGAGTTTATGATACTAGTTGTTTATTATTTACTCTCGAGTATTTCGATTTTGTAAAGATATTATGTCTTCTGTCGTAGTTATCCTGTTTTGTCGGACTTCTTAGGGAAAATATTTTTACCAACTGTTCATCTGATAGAGAATTGATATCCAAATTATATAAAGAACTCGAGAAATTATATATCGACAACCAAAATAACCCAATTAAAATGTGGTTAAAAACCAAACAGATTTTCAACAGAGTATTCTCAAATGGCTGAGAAGTACTTAATGAAATGTTCAATGTCTTGGGCCATCAGGGAAATACAAATCAGAACGACTCAGAGATTATCTTACACCTGTCTGAGAATGGCTAATATCAAAAACTCAAGTAAAAGTATACAGTCTTTCAAGATTTTGGAGCATGATGAACATTCCTTCATTTTTGGTAGGAGAGAAGATTTCTATATCCATTTTCGATATCAATATGACTGTTTCTCAGAAACTTGAGGATTGTTCTACATTAAGTCCCAACTATATCACTCCTGGGTTAAAAAATAACCAAAGTATCCCCTACCATATCACAAAAATTCAGGCTCATCTATGTTCTTAGCATCATTACACATGATAACCAGATCCTGGAAACAACCCAGGTATCCCTCAACATAAGAATGGCTAAAGAAAATGTGGTATATTGACTCAGTGGAATACTACTCAGCTATTAAATATAAAGTCATGGGGAAATTTTCAGGCAAATGAATGGAACTAGAGAATATCATCTCTACTAAAGTAACCCAGACCTAGAAAACTTGCATAGTATGTTCTATTTATAAGTGGGTGTAAACCATAAAGTACAGGTTAACCATCTTACAATCCATAGACCCAAAGAAGCTAAGAAACAATGAGTTCCCAAGGGAGGATGCTTGAGTCTTACCAAGAATGGAATATAAAAGAGAAATCAGAGGTGAATGGATGGAGTGACTTGGATAAGAGAGGAGGTGGGGAGGCAAATGGGCATGGGGATCCAGTGTGGGGAACATAGGGGAATGAGAGCAGGGAGATAGCACAGAAATAGGTGGAGTACATCAAAATTCCAACTCAATTCTTCAAGGATCTAGAAAAGACAATTAGCAAGTTCAACTGGAATAACAAAAAACCTAGACTAGCGAAAACTCTTTTCAACAATAAAAGAACCTCTGGTGGAATCACCATGCCTGACCTCAAGCTGTACTACAGAGCAATCCTAACAAAAACTGCATGGTACTGGTACAGCAACAGACAGGTAGATCAATGGAATAGGATCGAAGACCCAGAGATAAATCCACACACCTATGGTCACCTGATCTTTGACAAGGGAGCTAAAACTATCCAGTGGAAAAAAGACAACCTTTTCAACAAATGGTGCTGGCACAACTGGCAGCTATCATGTAGAAGACTGGGAATTGATCCATTCTTATCTCCTTGCATTAAGGTCAAGTCTAAGTGGTTGATGGACCTCCACATAAAACCAGAGACACTGAAACTTATAAAGGAGAAAGTGGGGAAAAGCCTCGATGATATGGGCACCTGGGAAAAATTCCTGAACAAAACAGCAAAGGCTTGTGCTGTAAGATCAAGAATTGACAAATGGGACCTCATAAAGTTGCAAAGCTTCTGTAAGACAAAAGATCCTGTCAACAGGACAAAAGGGCCACCAACGGATTGGGAAAGGATCTTTAGCATTCCTAAATCAGATAGGGGACTGATATACAATATATATAAAGAACTCAAGAAGGTGGACACCAGAAAATCAAATATCCCCATTAAAAAGTGGGGCACAGAGTTAAGCAAAGAATTCTCAACTGAGGAATACCGAATGGCTGAGAAGCACTTGAAAAAATGTTCAACATCCTTAATCATCAGGGAAATGCAGATCAAAACAACCCTGAGATTCCACCTCACAGCAGTAAGAATGGCTAAGATCAAAAATTCAGGTGACAATAGATGCTGGCGTGGATGTGAAGAAAAGGGAACACTCCTCCATTGTTGGTGGGAATGCAAGCTGGTTCAACCACTCTCTAAATCAGTCTGGTGGTTCCTCAGAAAATTGGACATAGTACTTCTGGAAGATCCTGCAATACCTCTACTGGGCATATATCCAGAAGATATTCCATCTGGTAACAAGGACACATGTTCCACTATGTTCAGAGCAGCCTTATTCATAATAGCCAGAAACTGGAAAGAACCCAGATGTCCCTCAACAGAGGAATGGATACAAAAAATTTGGTATATTTACACAATGGAGTACTACTCAGCTATTANTTCCATCTGGTAACAAGGACACATGTTCCACTATGTTCATAGCAGCCTTATTCATAATAGCCAGAAACTGGAAAGAACCCAGATGTCCCTCAACAGAGGAATGGATACAAAAAATTTGGTATATTTACACAATGGAGTACTACTCAGCTATTAAAAACAATAAATATATGAAATTCCTAGGCAAATGGATAGATCTGGAAGCCATCATCCTGAGTGAAGTAACCCATTCACAAAAGAACTCACATAACATGTATTCACTGATATGTAGATATTAGCCCAGAAACCTAGACTACCCAAGATACAATTTACTAAACACTTGATACTCAAGAAAAAGGAAGATCAAAATGTGGACATATCACCCCTTCCTAGAATTAAGAACAAAGCACACATTGAAAGAGTTAAAGAGATCATGTATGAAGCTGAATCCAAAGGATGGACCCAATGACTGCGCTGCCAGGGATCCATTCCACAATCAGCCACCAAACATAGACAGTATAGAATATGCCAGCAAGATGGTGCTGAAAGGGCCCAGATATAGCTGTCTCAGGGGAAACTATACCAATGCCTGGCAAACATGGAGGTGGAAGCTCACAGTCAGCTATTAGATGGAACACAGGGTTCCCAAGGAAGAAGTAGCTAGAGAAAGTACCCAAGGAGCTGAAGGGGTCTTCAACCCTATATTGGAAGAATAACCATTAACTAACTAGTACTCCCTGAGATCATGACTCTAGCTGCATATATAGAAGAGATTGGCCTAGTTGGCCATCATTGGGAAGAGAGGCCCCTTGGTCATGCAGACTTTATATGCCCCAATACAGGGGAATGCCAGGGCCAAGAAGTGGGAGGGGATGGGTAGGGGAGCAGGGCCGGGAGGGGGGAGAGTATAGGAAACTTTCTGGATAACACTTGAAATGTAAATGAAGAAAATATCTAATAAAATTTGAAAAAAAAAAAAAAAAAAAGAAATAGGTGGGGTAGCAAACATCTTTTTTTTTTCCTTTTTCTAATTTTTTATTAGGTAGTTTCTTCATTTACATTTTAAATGCCATCCCAAAAGTCCCCTATACTCTCCCCCATCCCCCTCCCCTACCCACCCACTCCCACTTCTTGGCCCTGGTGTTCCCCTGTACTGAGTCATATAAAGTTTGCAAGACCAAGGGGCCTCTCTTCCCAATGAGGGCCAACTAGGCTATCTTCTGCTACACATGCAGCTAGAGACATGAGCTCTGAGGGTACTGGTTAGTTCATATTGTTGTTCCACCTATAGGGTTGCAGACCCTTCAGCTCCTTGTGTACTTTCTCTAGCTCCTCCATTGGGGGCCCTGTGTTCCATCCAATACATGACTGTAAGCATCCACTGTTGTGTTTGCCAGGCACTGGCATAGCCTCACAAGAGACAGCTGTATCAGGGTCCTTGCAAACATCTTTTGGATGAGCAGAAGCAGGAGTCTGGAGCAGGTGAGTCTCTCAAAAGTCTATGGGACTGGGTGATTCTAGGGAAGACTCATAGCAGCTGGGGACATGGAGTCTGACATGGCCTCCTCTAGTCAGGCAGTACTTCCAATAGAGGAGAGGCACACCAACCCACCCACAAAACTTTCAACCCAGAATTTGTCCTGCCTACAATATGTGAAGGAATAAATATGGAACAGAGATTTAAGGAACGGCCAACCAATAACTGGTCCAACTTGAGACTCACTTGATGAGAAAGAGCCAACCCCTTAAACTCTTAATGATACTGTGCTGTACTTACAGGTGGGGACCTAGCATAACTATTTTCATCCAGCAGCTGATGAAATATTGGCATTCTTATGGAAGAGTTGGGGAAAAGATTAAGAGAGCTAGATAGATCAAGGACACAAGAAGAACAACTACAAAGTCAACAAACTTTAGCCTAACCAAAGAGCATTCATAGGCTAGACCTACGTCCTATATGTTTGTAGCAGATGTATAGCTTGATCTTCATGAGGGTCCTCTAACAATTGGAGAAGAGGTTGTCTCCGACTCTGTTGCTGGACTTGTATCCCCTAACCCTAACTTAGCTGCCATGTCTGTGCTCAGTGGGAGAGGATATAAATAGTCCTGCTGCTACTTGACTTGCCAGGGCAGGTTGGTACACACAGGGGTTTCCTATTCTCTAGGAAAAGGGGATAAAGTATGAACTGAAAAAAAAAGTTTTTAAAAAATTAATTAATCAATTAATCAATTAAAAACTCAATCTTTATGTTTCAATGTCTGTTGCTAGGACATATGTTTTGTTGGTATGTTCACATGGTTGAAGTTCAGCTTGTCTCTATTCTCTCTCTCTCTGTCTGTCTGTCTCTCTCTCTCCCTCTCTATATCTCTCTCTATCTTTCTTTTTTCCACATTTTTATTAGATATTTTATTCATTTGCATTTCAAGTGGTATACCATAAGTCCCCTATACCCTCTCTCCACCCTGCTCCCTTACCCACCTACTTCCACTATTTGGCCCTGGCATTCCCCTGTACTGGGGAATATAAACATTGCTAGACCAAGGGCCTTTCTTCCCCAATAATGGCCAACTAGACCATATTCTAATACATACGCAGCTAGAGACATGAGCTCTGGGGGTTCTGATTAGTTCATATTGTTGTTCTATCTATAGGGTTGGAGACCCAACAGCTCTTGGGTACTCTTTCTAACTCCTCTCTATCTCTTTCTTTATCTCCCTCTTGTTATAATAGAATATAAGAGCATTGCTTGGTTCTAGGCCCACATAAATATATTTATCTTCCTCTTTGGAAGAAAAACAGCTATATGTTCAGAAAAAATATAATAATTATATATAATTATATATGTGTGTGTATGATACATATATATGTATATGTATGTGATTATATATATATATATATATATATATATATATATATATATATATATATATGTGTGTGTGTGTGTGTGTGTGTGTGTGTGTGTGTGTTTGTGTGTGTATGTATATATCTGGAGCAGAGTTTGTCTCTAACTCTGATGTATGTGTGTGTGTTGTGTGTGTTGTGTGTCTATGTGTGTATAATTTCTTTAGCTACTGACAGCTTTCATTGCAGTTAAGTATAATTTTCAACATTGTTTTTGATATTTCTTTCCAATGTACAAATAGGTTCTGGGCCGTCATTTTGATCTTTCACTAGGAAGCTGAAGATGAGTTTGACAGAGGAATTTAAACAAAAACATCTGGTGTCTATTGATTGATCTATTGCAACCATGGTCCTTCATATAACCAAAAGTATCTTTAGGTAAAAGATTAATAATTTCAAGGTTATTTAGTTCACTAGTATTTTGCTTTTCTTGGTTTTAAGACATAGTTGAAAAATCTAAGTATTAACCAATTTTAGCCATGCCTTTGTTATACATGCACAGAGAATTTAAGAAATGTTGAAAGTTTGTAGATTTGAAAAGTATTCTGAACCCAAACACCCATATTTCCAAGTAAGTCATGAGGGTTTCCAAAAAAGGTGTTGCATATTTCCAGCATGTTAAACAAAACCCATAACTTATCTCAACAATGTGGTTGCTTAAGCAAAGCCTACATACCATTGGTTGATATGGCAACAAAGACTGGGGTGGGTTTCTCACCACTTTGGTGTATTTTATAAATAACTCTTTAGATCTCACTATTACGGTCGTGACAGGAATTTGATGACTTTTTGCATTATGAATGAATTGATCTGAGTGTGTATAGTTAGATGTGCAATACATCCTCTGCTGTTTCATATAACTAAAACTGTAACTGGCTTGACATTCTGCTCATTCCATGTGTGTACTTATTTACCAGGATTATAAAGCACTAATAGATTCTTATTACTAACCAGAGGGCAAAGTGGGTTTCTCTGTGGCATTTTTTGTGACTGTCCTAACATTTTACAGTGAAAGCCCAGAGCAAAGTGAACGAATTGGAATATAATAGAGATGAAGTAAAGTGTAAATGACAAGGCAGGTTGCAGACAGATTTTTTATAATTTGTAAAAAAAATGATTCAATATAATCCCTTTCCCCTGGATAATGATCTATTGAGAGGTTATTTTAAATTACAATTTCATAGAATCACAGGTCTTAAAGCTAAAAGGCAAGTTGAATAACAATCTCTTGCTAACCAAAGCTTCCAGGCAGGAGATGTATCATACACCCTGTCCATACACTGGCTAATAACATCTTTTAAGATTATAAAGCAGAAAATCCAATTTTTAAACTTCTGATACAAAAATGCACTGTATTATTTTAGCATGTGTCGTAATTTGAAGTTTGAACCTTTGTATCCACACAAATACTTAATGAACACATCATCAGATAACTGTTGGTATCATGTGATAAGAGACACCAATAAGGTATATCAGATTGATAAGTAATTAGGAAAGATAATATATCTATTACAAATATATTCAGTTCAGTTTTTTATGAAGTGAAACCTCTGTTTGATTACTGTAGTGTTTATGAAGCTAGAAAATGGTATTTTAGCCAGCAGAGATATTTTATGTAGGGACCAGGAACTCTGAAAAAAGTTATCAATCCAGTGTTGCTCAGAGATTACCTGACTTATTGCGTGTGTCATCTGTGTGCTTTGTAAATAAGTTAGAAAATAATGTCAAAGGAAATAAAAAGGAAAGAATTTATACCTTTAAATAAGAAAAAACAAACTATCTTCAATTCTTTTCCCATGGTTATCATAAAATATTCTGACACAACAATTCAAGGGGGAAAAGGATCATAATAGCTCAAAGTTCCAAGTTACAGTCCATCATGATGTAAGAGTCACAACAGGAAGATCTTAAGGTAGCAGGTCACATTGGGTCCACAATCAAAAAAACAAAAAGTAATTAACACTTGCACAAAACTCAAAGCATAAGAAACAGTGCTAACCAGTAGTACCCCCAGCTCCTTGGGATTAAATCACTAATCATATGTAGCAGATGTGTATATACTAATCATATGTAGCTGCATATGTGGCAGAAAATGGCCTAGTTGCTCATCAATGGGAGGGGAGGCCCTAGGTCCTGTGAAGGTTCTATGCCCCTGTATAGGGAAATGCCTGGGCCAGGAATGGGAGTGGTTAAGTTAGGGAGCAGGGGTAGTGGGGAGGGCATAGGGGATTTTCAGAGGGGAAACTAGGAAAGGGGAGAACATTTAAAATGTAAATAAAGAAAATATCTAAAGAAAAAGAAAAAGAAAGGAAACTGTGCTTCTCAAAGTGTGCAGAACTTTCCATCTCTGTTAACCTAATGAAAATGCTTCCCACAGTTCGGCTGGGAGGCAGCATATCCTGCATGGAATTTTATATCTCATTGTACTGACAATTGAGACAAACCATCACACAAAGAGCCTTTTCGTTTTCTTATGGCCATCATTATCATAGTCTTCCTCCTCCTCTTCTTCTTCCTCCTCCTCCACTTCTTCCTCCTCCTTCTATTTTTCAAATAGTCCCTGTTATCTTTAAATGGAAGCAAATGCAATTGAAAAATATCTGATTTTGAGGTAAAATATCAAGTACATATTATAAAGATCTTTTCATGGGTAGATCTTTGACTATAGAAATGGTGAGACTTAATAGGAACTTCTAAATTCAACAGTTCAATTAAACACAACTAGAATATCAGCAGTCATAGTTTTGATGGAGATAGGATATATGAAACATGCAACAGCTTGTTGACTATTTATAAATGTAGATTCCCATATTTTCTCTGACTGTTTATTAACAAAAACCAAAATAAAAATAAATATCTATCTCAAAATTTTACAGCTATATGGAAAGCAATCATGCAGCAATCACATATGCCAGCAAGAGTAAGTTTAGAATAAAATGTTAGCTGCTATTGTTGTTGGTTTTTAGTGTCATTGTGCTATAATAATAATAACTTTAAAATGAGTATCCTACATGAACTTGAGAATAATAATGGAATCTTTTAGGAGAGCAGAAATGTAAATGTTTAACTGGCAATCATTATTGTAGCTGTATGGCGGGAAAATACAAAATTAGACAAAAATCTACAAAAAAATTTTGTTATCTATCTGTTTGTATAAAAGGCAGAGTCCTGTGACGTTTGAACATTCTGTATTAAATAAGTAAATACCGGAGCCACTTAGAATTAAAGAATGAGTCTTTGAGAACAGAGCAGTGGCACATCCTTGTCCTTGCCTGAATCAATAAATTACAGGCTTCAAAGCGTTCTCTGAGTAGTAAAGTAGGCTGGCTTTAGGACAAAATGAAAAAAAAAAAAAATGCAGAGTTTTCCTTCAGCTACTGGCTGTTCAAATGTGCTGCAGGAGTGGAGGAAGGATTATAGAATGTGTCCTGAAAACTCCTCCAGGGTTTGCAAACCTGAGGCGCATCGTGCCATGTTCTCGCCTCTCTGTCATATATTTTCATAAAAGTGAACTGAAGTTAAATGAATATTTAAAATTGGCTTAAAGGAGCATGGAAGTCAGGAAAAAAGCAGCATGGCATTCGAGTTGTATAGAGTTTTATGGGAGGCCTGGCTTTGCCAGGGTAGTTGACACTGTTTATCGTTACAGGATACTTAGATTTCTGTAGGATCTGCTGACACAAGTGCATGCTCTGCTGGTGACAGGCTTATAAGTCATTGCTCAACCCTGAAATTGGCATGGACTCAAAACATCATCTACAAAGATAATATTCCTACAATCACTGACATACAGATTTTCGTTTCTGAAGTGCACAAACATCAAGCTTCTTGTAAACAACAAATCATCCAGCCAATATGGGAGCCACCACTTCATACTGATTGTCATAAGGCACACTGATTCAGATATTATTTAGTAGATTCTAATTATTAACCCACATGATTACCTATTATCCTTTCTGTTTTCCAGCTAAAGAACCTAAGCAAGAAGCAGCTACATTTCTTTAAGTTCATACAGGGAATTCTTGTCTGCAGATGATTATGTATCCAACCCATCAGCCCAACATGTTTTACACTGTTCTGGTTAATCAGAGCAGGTTATCTGTCATGGTGATATATGTCTCTAATTTGATATTTGTCTCTAATCTGTTTTGCTTTTATTACTTTTGTTTTGGTTTGTTTGCTTTACGACAGCTCCATAACCCACACTAGCCTTTAACTGTTTCTGTAACTGAGGTTGACTTTGAACTGTGATCCCTTAACTCCATATCCAGAGTACTGTGATTATCGGAGTGTTGTTACTTATGTAGTGTTTGAAGAATGGTTTTCTGAATGATAGTCTGAGCTGTGTCTGAGTAAATTTCTACAGTGGCAGAAATGAACATATTGCTGAACAGTTATCACAACTAATGATGTCTCATTTAGACCTAGTATGACCTGCCAAAGTATCAATGCTCACCAGAGTTATCTGATTATTAGTATCATTTTCATTAATTGGATATTTTCAAGAACCTCAGGATTTTTTTTTTTTTTTTTTTTTTTTATAAAATGAGAACATGCAGGTCATCATCATGATCACCTAAACTTGGATTGGAAATGACCGTTATATTTCTGCTTAGCTGAGTGGAGTCAGTACTTTTGAGGGATCTACTTCCAAATACACAGAATTTTTCCTCCTATGTGGGGATGTGCAAAGGCCTACTGCTGATGCCTTAAACCACAAATAGTACCAAGCCCTGTACATGTTTATTTAACCACACAAGCACATAGCAATTTATTGTTTTGTCACACTTTGTTCCTATACTTACCATAATCTGTTCTTAGCTCTTATAGCTTGATCAAAAGCAAAAAATAGCAGAATCTAACTTCAGCAAAATTTCATTTAAAGAAGTTTCCTTAAGATATACCTCAAAAAATAAAATAAAATAAAATAAAATAAAATAAAATAAAATAAAGCCGGGCGTGGTGGCGCACACCTTTAATCCCAGCACTCGGGAGGCAGAGGCAGGCGGATTTCTGAGTTCGAGGCCAGCCTGGTCTACAACGCGAGTTCCAGGACAACCAGGGCTATACAGAGAAACCCTGTCTTGAAAGACCAAAACAAACAAACAAAAAAAAGATATACCTCAAAACCCACAGCATTTACATAATGATAACATTTTATTTTTTATCTTTTGCTTTCATGTCCAAATAGACAGCATCACTACTCTTATCTTGTGGCCAGAAGGAATATTTTCTACTATTTGACTATGAGTCCTACAATATTATGATTGTTTAACTGTTTAAGAGAAGTAGCTACTAAAAGGTTGATGGACATAAATACATGAATAAAAGATGAATTATCTCATAATAAATCAGAACAGAGCAATGTATAGACTCATTATGCTTCTAAGAACTCATACTAATTTAAAATTTATTATTCCTATATAATCTCATAGTTTCATTGAGTAACTTTAGGTCATTAGCTACAAATGAGGAGGAATTACTTTAGACATACGCAATATCTGTGTTATGTTGTAGGGGTAAGGTTTTTGAGAACTCTACTTGTTTATATGAGTTCAACAAATGCTTAATTATCATGCACCTAGAGCATTCCTGTTTGATGAGTTTCTATGCATAAGCAATAATATAACTTATAATATTGTTCTAACCCAAACATCTTTTCTTACTTTCAAACTTCACTCTAAAATTTTAGTGTCCCTTCACTATGATAGGCATCTCCCTTCCTACATTGTACAGTGATGGATAACTATAAATTATTGTTCTCTTATAAGAAAATTCAATTCAGCATGTCTCTTTCTCCCTGCAAAAATATCTTCATATTTATATATTTTCTTGCTTGGTTGCTGACATTTTTGTTGTTGAGACAGATAGTGTTTTATAGTTTTTATAGTCTATGTGTAAGGCAAGACAATAAACACAACATGGTTTTTAAAACTTAAGCTCATCATGTTATACTGCATTTGACTCAACAAATGCCAAAATTAGGAAACTTTTAAGTTAGAATAATTAAGAAGTAAATAATTATATGCAAAAATGGCAGATTATATTGGCGAGACAAATGTTTATCAGAAGGGTAGAAGAAATAATTATAAATCATTTAGATTCTCTTCCATAAAATTTATTAGGTTATGGTTCTATTGTCAAACACATTTTCTTTAATGGAATTATCATATGTGACATATTTTTTACTATTTCATTGGCAGACTATATTACTTATAAATATAAGTCTACCTTTCTCATCCATAAGTTATACTTTTGGTTCTCTATTGAATGGTAGTAATATAGGAAGGCCTTGTGTGTGCTGTCAAAGTATCTATGAGTTTATATGTGCTTCAGTGCTTCTGGGAAACCATATTTCCCTAGAGTTGTTTACCTCTTGCTTCTATAATCTTTTTACCTTCTTTTTGCATAGATCTCTGAGCTTTGTGGAAGAGGGAAGATGTAGGATGTACCACTTTAGGCCAGAATGCACACTACTCCAATCTCTCCTGCTTATCAGGACTTTGTAGAGTTGTGTGTCTTGTCTCAATTAACAGCAACTGCAATAAAAAGCTTCTATGTTGAGAGTTGAATGATGTTACACAAGATCCAGATATACCACTATTGGGTATATATCTGATGATTCTAGATCTTATTACAGATAAAGTTGTTCATCTTCCCAGCCACCCCCACCCTCATCTCTCTACCCACCAAAATCTATGTTCCTATTCAAAACTAACATGCCAGGACTAGGAAGCAGGAGTAGACAGTTTGGTGAGCAGGGGGACTGGAGGGGGAAAAGGAGGTTTGGAGATGGGGAAACCAGGAAAGGGAATAACATATGAAATGTAAATAAATAAAATATCTAATACAAAGTACACCAATAATAATTAAGAAAAATATAAGAACATTAAAACCTTGAGGAAGATTCTTCTGCCATTTTTTCCCAATTTTATTAGATATTTTCATTATTTACATTTCAAATGCTATCCGCTATATCCTTCCCCATCTCCCACCCGGCTCCCCTACCCACCCACTCCCACATCACTGCCCTGGCGTTCCCCTGTACTGGGTCATATAAGGTTTGCATGACCAAGCGACCTCTCTTCCCGTGATGGCCAACTAGGCCATCTTCTGCTACATACGCAGCTAGAGACACGAGCTCTGGGGGTATTGGTTAGTTCATATTGTTCTTCCACCTGTAGGGTTGCAGACCCCTTCAGCTCCTTGGGTACTTTCTCTAGCTTGGGAACCCTGTGTTTCATCTAATAGCTGACTGAGAGCATCCACTTCTGTGTTTGCCAGGCAATGCATAGCCTCATACAAGACAGCTATATCAGGGCCCTTTCAGCAATATCTTGCTGGTGTATGCAATAGTGTCTGCGTTTGGTGGCTGATTATGGGATTGGTCCCCAGCTGCAGCAGTCACTGGTTGGTCCATCCTTTTGTCTTAGCTCCACATTTGATCTCTACTCTCTTTCTCTTCTCCTTTTTACTATGTTCCTACTCTGGCATTTCTCAATGATGGACTATGATTAGAACATTTAAGACAAATAAACTTATTCATTCCATAGTTGCTTTTAGTCACTGTGCTTATAACCACTACAGAAACCAGTGTATTGATTGTATTGAAAATATGTATAGATGATTCTCCATGGATGAGATCACCTAAATATTGAAATTTTGTGGTTTGGAGAACTTCCATATTCAAGGCCAATATGTTATATAAAACCAGTACAGCAGATAGAACACAGAAATGTCAATAACAACAAAAACAATGCAATCTATTTAGAAAAACATTAAATTTAAACAAGAATAAATGACCAAAAGTAAAGCTCATGCATCATATATGACATTTATTAGAAGTTCTTAAGAAAACAGAGACTTAACACTTCTAAATGTGAACCGAAGAATTATAAATTCAGAATGTAGTTTTATTACTTAACACCAGAAAGCATTTCTTTTGTTAGCCCTATCAATATAACTTACACTTAGGTTTTTTTATGTTGTTCCACACTTTTACAGAGAATTTTAGGATGCCTTAGAAATGATGGCCCTAGGCTCCTAATTTCTGTTCTGTCACTAATACCGAGATTGTATTTGTTAAGTTCTTTGCACTTATGCATTTTAATATTTTGCTTATATAGTATTAAATGTTAATTCTGCATGACATTAGAGACCCTGATAAGCTCCAAACTTTTGTGTTTAAATATAAGCACTTAACATCCTGAGATCTAGGAAGATACTGCTTATTCTTCTCTGAATAATTTTATTTATTGTAATTTGGGATCAAGCAGATAGAATACATGAACACTGTATTTATTGGTAAATCATATGATTTTTAATAATATGTAATGTAATACCAGCTTGATTATTCTATTTGTCTTCTCTAATTTTTTTGTTTACTCACCTTAAATGAATTTAATCAATTTTTTTCTTGATTACCTAATGATCCACTTCTCTTCATCTTTTCAAAGCCCTACATGTCATCAAGGACAAATTGCTTAAAATTTGCATTAGCTTTAATTGGTCATTTATTGCCCATGTCAACAATGCTTATCTTACTCTAAACCTAGTATGCTTGTCGTATTCTAAACCTAGTAGTTCCGATTGTTGCAATCACATAACATGGCCCTAATAAAATATATATGGATTTGTTTGGATGTTTTTCTACTCTATCATAGAGTTTCCATATTTTTAGTATTTCTTATTTCATCATATATAGGAATAGTATATTGTGTTTTTCCTATAAATTATCTATGACATGAAGTAACATCTAGATATGAATGTGGAAACTGTAATTGTACATATTCTCTGTCTCTGTTTGTCTTTTTCTTGCTCACATATGTGAATATATATATATATATATATATATATATATATATATATATATATATGTAAGATGCTTTAGTATCTAGAGATTTTTTTCATGTATTTTTTTAAATAAGGAGGAGATAAAATGCTAGCTATCTCAAAACTTGGTCAATGGGATTAAATTTAATGTACTGGAACATATATGACCATAAATAGATGTAACAACTTTTAGCTTCTAATTTTAGTTACTTCTTGAGGCATAAAATTTGTACATTTTCATGATAAGCTTTGCTACAGTTTTATGTCAATTGTATATATATTTTATGATCACATGTGGCTAATAGATATTTCTCTCCATTCACAAAATCATAGTGATGAAATCAGGTGTGGAATAAGATGATCATACATATGCCAATGATAATCAGACATCATTCTTTACATTGTCTATGTGAATATTTCTTTTTCCTGTGAGTGAATGTAAGTGCTCTGAAATTAATCTGGTACACAGACCATTTTCAAAATAGCTGACACTTCTAAGCACTCATTTATGAAGGACTAACATTTAAGAAAGCCTACTGTGTCATAGTTTGGAGATCACAGCTTCTATACTAGGGACAAATATATTTAGATAGAGTCTAAAGTATTCTCTGCAGGGGTTTTTTATTTGTATAGTTAAAATTCATTTTATTTATGATGAAATTTCCATGGGGAAACATTGAAGAGCACAAGTAATTGCTAATACATAGCTGAAATAGAGGCTGACTGGGAAAGGCAGAAGGAGCTTCTATGGCCAGGAGATAAATTTGGGTAAAGGATTTCTGATTTCTCCTCAGGAAAATTGTAAACCTTTTTATAAATTGTTCAATACAAAACAAAACAAAACAAAACAAACAAACAAAAAAAGAGAGAGATAGATTTCTCTTTATCAATAGTTAGTTTATATTTGATTTCTCCTAAACATTGAATATAAAAAATAAGGTAACATAGCAACTATTCCCTATATTGTTGTTGTTGTTTTTTAAGACAAAGCCCTGTTAATTCAGTGAATTTATGCTAAATATTATTGTAAAGGTCTTTCTCAATTAAAATATAACAGATAAAGTTATCTATGAAGTGAAAACATAAGAATTCTTTGGAAAGACACTTGAATGGTGTTTTGCTGGGACAAACACATGAAGGAATGTTTCATTAAAGTGGACAAAATTGTGAGAGACTAAGGCAGTCTCGCTGAAGCCAACATAGGAGAGAAGATGTTCTGATAAAGCAAGCCATGAAATGACTCATAATGAAGGGTTCTTTGCTTACATGCATGTATTGGTCTTCCTTACATTGTGTAGTTGAGCTGCATTTGTGGGAACTCCACAGTGTTGGACTGATGGGATGCACATGCTGAGGCAAGACCCATGCTAAGGCAAGGCATATGGAGGACAGGTGGTGTCTGGAGGGTATAAATAGGACTTGAAGGAGTGATGGAGACAGAGCTTGGCTTGCTGTTACAGCTAGCTGAGCAATGTTTCTGCCTCTTAAGTCTTCACTGATCTCCACATCCCTGAGAGTGCATAGTAGAGAACTTCTCCTGGCATTTCTCCTGGTCCCTCCTGATTACTGGAGCCAAGGAGGTGGCGTGGCTGTTGCGTGGGTCGTGTCACCACTGTTCCTAATGGGACTCTATTGAACTAGATTGCTGGTGTATCCATGAGGTGTTTTCAGGTGGATTGAGCTGCCACTGCCCGCTAACTTGTGAAATGAACTACTGATTTCCAGAAAACACAGATGGGAATTGCTCCAAAATACCTTTCCAAATGGGTTCACTTCCCTTTATTCTTTCTTTTCCACTTCCTCTGGTGGGTGGTGTGTTACAAAGAAGTTTAAAGCATTTAGGAACCATCACTAAAAATAGGATTTGAAAAATTAAAGTTACAATAAAGATAGTACTGTTATCATCAGAAAAAAAAATGAGGACGTTCACAGTTTTTTGGTGATTGTCTTATCATTTATTTTTTAAAAATGATTGATAATTAAAATTAGTATAAATAAATTGAAACCACTTTTTTGTTGTTGTTGCTGTTGTAGTTTTTTGTTTTGTTTTGTTTTTTTGAGACAGGGCTTCTCTGTGTAGCCCTGGCTATCCTGGAACTCATTCTGTAGACCAGGCTGGCCTCTAACTCAGAAATCTGCCTGCCTCTGCCTCCAGAGTGCTGGAATTAAAGGCATGTGCCACCACTGCCAAGCTTGAAACCACTTTTTAACAGAAGAAAAATATGATGTAATGGTCTGCTAAGTACAAATCGTTAAAAATTCTGCATTAACTTGACTACACATACTGATGAATGTATCTGAAGAACATAAGAAATTTCTGAAGATTTAAGTAGTCTTACAAGCAAACGTGAATATACATTGCCAAACAATAACCTAGAAACAAACTACTGACTCATTGCGCATGTCAAGATGTTGAAACCAAGGGAGGGATTACAACTTAATAGGCTAAACTTCTATGGGAACTGATCATTAGAAGTCAAGATTTCTCCTCTCTTAAGACTACCATCTATATACATTCTATTACATGATACAGTAAGATTTCAAAAAAAAAAACCATATAGCTGTTTTTACTTTGCTAATTAAAAATAAAATCCTCCTCCACTGGGGATCTCATGGGAGGAGTTGGAGAAGGGACTGAAGAAGTTGAGGACATTTGCAGCCCTATGGGGTATCAGGGAGCAACAGTGTCAAATGGCCAGACTCCCTGGAGCTCCCAGGGACTGGACTATCAACCAAAAGTACAAATGGAGGGGCCCATGGCTCCAGGCACATATGTGGCAGATAACATTTCAGTTTCCCTGGTATCTCAGTGAGAATGGCTAATGTCAAGAAATCAATAAACAGCAAATTTTGAGAAAAATGTCAGACAAATGAGTACCTACACACCAATAAGGATAATGTAAAGTAATCCATTTACTATGGATGTTTCTCAAAAAATTAAAACCAAGGTTTACATATGAGCCAATAATACAAGCCTGAATATAAAACTAAGACCACCATATGAACCAAATACACCACCACTCATTGGCATAAAACCAAGACTTCAGTATGAGTTCAGTATGGCTATACTAGTCCTGGATTTAAATCCAAGATTTCCATAGGGGTAAAACACACCACTTTTGTATATACATCCAGAAGAATCAAACTCAGCACATACACAATATATTCATGACTCTTTACTGCTGTCACAAAACACTGTAACAACAGCAATTTATAAAAGCAAAGGTTTATTGGTCATATGACTCCAGTTTTTATAAGACTCTATAATGTCAGGGAGAAGCAGGGAAGTGGCAGAGAAGGCAGCAAATTGAGTAGTTCATATATTAAAATGTAAGCACAATGCAGAGTATAAACTAGAGAAGATTTAAGTCTTCAAACTTGAATTTTAATTCCCACTTCCAGTTGCATATGTATTCCAACAAAGCCACACCTACCAAAAACAGCACTACCAACCAGTGCCCAAGCATTAAAATGACCAAAAGTATGGGGGATATCTAATTCAAACCACTACATAGAGAGATCTGCTCACTCATATCAATCTCAACACCGTTTACAAGAGGCTAATTACAGAATAAGATTAAATTCCTATCGAGAGATGAATGGATGTAGTACACAGAGTAGCTTGAATGGGAAATATAGCAAATGAATTCATGTGTTTGAATATGTAGTCTACAGCTTAGAATATGTTTCTTTAATATAGAACCTTCATCTTCATATTCTAAAAATAAATGTGTTCAATATATTTTATATTATCTCAGATTTATATGTCTCTTAGAGTCTTTTCTTCTATAATTTATACATGAATTTATACATTCAACTGAAGATGTACCCTTGTTTTCCAAGCAGCAGGTTACCTCTTCAACTTGGATACTTATAAGCAGATGAGCAGACCATATTGGAGGAAGCCTTCGTGTCTGACTCCTGCTTCATGTCTTTTGACATTTGTAATAGAACAAAGCGCATCCTCTCTGAGATACAAGACCCCTCATCTATACTTACAAAACCATATTATGTGAAGGTAGCTGTGATGCAAAACATCCCCCAGAGCAGAGAGCTGAGGAGAGCTCATGCTGCACATAGTAAATCACCCTTTACTTGTTTGGTTCTACCAGAGGTATACGGCCTGAGCCATCAACAACACTCACATCAGATCTGAAGTCCTGCTGTTCCCATAACTTCTGTAGTTCATCATTTCACTTCAGTTGGGTTATTAATCTATTTCCATTGATTGACAGTCGCACAGCAGTCATTTGATTTATAATTTGCACCCAAGTTATTGAATTTATAATTTGGACAGAGCTCTAAATGCATTTTTGATTTATGTGTGTCCCCCATGCAGTTATAACAAATCATTGGTGCTTGAGCAACATTTACTGGAAGACATGTACATTTAGCAGTTGAATTTTTAAAGGGCAAAGGAATATGAATTTCTTCATGTAAAATAAAGAATCAATGCTTCAAATAACTATAGAAGGTATGGTGTATACAAGTGAATACGTGTCAGTGACAGTGTTTAATATCCTGAAATATCAAGTTCCTTTGTCATTTGTCCTCTCCATAGACCATAGTAGGATTCTGCAATTTGTCACACTGCAGGCACCTCTCTCTCTCTCTCTCTCTCTCTCTCTCTCTCTCTCTCTCTCTCTCTCTCCCTCCCTCTCTCCTTCTCCCTCCCCCTCTCTCTCACACACATAATTAAGAACATAGAAGGGTTAGTATCAAAACTCATAATTTCAACAAACTTCTTGTTAGTTGTTATTTATTCTGCCCTTAGTGCTGCAATTCAATTCAATTCTTTGAAACAGAATTCAATATAGAATAAGGAATAGAAAATAGTATATGGTATTCTTATTTCAGGTATACTTTAGTGGGAGGGTTAAGTGATGTTTAGATAAATTTAAAATACAAATATACTGCATAAATTCCTGTTTGGTTGCATTTGATTCTCTAGGCAAAGTGTATAAGAACTGGAGGAGAACCCTGGATCTGTCATAGATGTTATTTATCAAAGATTCAACTTTACCAAGGAGATATTCCTGGTGGGACTCCAGAATGAACTTATTTTTAATTTTTTTATTAACTGAGGTGTTTATTGGGCCTGTGCTTTAGAAGTGTATGAAGTCAAATGCAGTGTTTTCACTCATGTATAAATTGGTTGCTATTAACTCATAGAAAATGACAGTTTATCTTTTTAAAAAATCCTATCCTTATGGTGAGCCCATGCAAGTGCTTGTTATGTATCTTGAGATGTCTTGTTCATTACTGTTAACTGTACTTTGCTCTCTGCACTACGGGCTAGTAGAATCTGCTGTTTTGTGCAACTATACCTCTGTTCCCACTGAGTACCCTTTCCCAACCACTTCCGTTCTTCATTTTCCCAGGATATGGAAATTTCTACTTTGCTCATATGTTCTATGAGGCCAACTGTCCTTTGCTTCTATATATGAACAAGGACCTGCAGTGATATTTTAAAATGAAAGAACTCAAAGTGAACTTAAAGGGAAAGAAAATCCTCCAGGCACATCCATGTTGTCACAAATGACCAGGTTCCAGAACTTCATATGTTCCAGTTGTATTTTACTATGCATGTGTATCATCTTTTAATATCATTAGTTTATTTCTTGAATAATCATACATAGCCGGGCAGTGATGGCGCATGCCTTTAATCCCAGCACTTGGGAGGCAAAGGCAAACGATTTCTGAGTTCAAGGCCAGCCTGGTCCACAAAGTGAGTTCCAGGTCAGCCAAGACTATACAGAGAAACCCTGTCTTGTAAAAACAAAACAAACAAACAAACAAAAAACAAACAAAACAAAACAAAACAAAAAGAATATTCATACAGTCTCCATAAAATTTTCTCATTTAGCAAAGTCAAAAAACTTTGAAATATACTTTCTTGTACTTTATACCCAAGTCCTTTATATGTGCCATTTTTTCCTCCATTACTAATGGATACACTTAAAAAGACTATGACACACTAGTTAGTGGAAGAAAGTAAAGGTAATACTTTTAAGTCACACAAAAATAACTGCCTCTTTAAGACTTCTCCCTAATTGTAAAACAGTTTTCTTCTTGCTACAGTATTTGGTGTCATATTAATCTTTCTTTCTGACCTCATTCTGGCAAATTGTCTTGGAGAGAGAAATAAATAATGTTCTTGTAAATTGATTTATATGAACTCTAGAAATATAACACTAGCAAAAAAGATGCAGAGCTGGTCAGTGGATCAAAGGTGTCTCTACCTTATCATTTGTCTCAAACTGAGTTCCAAGCAATTACTGGAATGCCCACTTTCCTAATGCCATGGCTTCAATCAAATATCCTGAACTTTGACTTCTAGTGATTGGGTCTCAAATATAATGGAATGGCTTCCTCCACTGGCCAGGAAATGACCTCGTCTAGGAATCACAGCTTACCTTGAGGGTCAGGTTAGAGAAACCAAGATGAATCCTCAGAGCAAAGAGGCCATAGCTTTAAATTTTCCATTTTTCCATGAATTCAGCAAAAGTACTATATTTCAGAGCATAACAGTCATTTGTCCTTTCCCCTCACTCATAGCTGAATGATTGCACAGAGACGATTTCATTTAAGACTTAAACTTACTCACCTTTGATTGCTATCAGATTCAAGCTTCATGTAGCATGCCTAATATACAAGATTATGACTGTACACAACCTATTTACTAAATAATTTTCTTCTCTGTGGAAAGTGACAGAATTTATTTTGATAGTGTGTAGCCTTTCTTACATGTTTTATCTACCTAAGAGTATGTAATAAATATTTGCATTAACATAAGGTTAATGTCCTGATGCCACAATGGCTAAAGTGAAGGCGTTTTTACCAGTGGCTACTGAGATCACTATGTCAAAAGACTGATGCTACTAAGTAGAATTAGTGTCTTTTTGAGAAGAGGCACTGAAAAGACTGTCATTTCTTTATTGGCTGCGGAGTCTCACAAAATTCAGTTGTTGGGAAAATAGGAAAATGTCCTTTCTGACTAAGGGATTTTTCAACTTTCCAAATTCTAAAACTATAAAATACAGATTTTTCTTTTCAATTTTCTGTATTTAATGACAACAACACAAGCAGATTTTCAAACTGCTATTTCATCATCATTGAAAACATCAAATAAAGTATATTTTTATAAATGCAAAACCACTCAGTAAGGGTTGAGATATGAATTGTTAAAAGGTGCTTAATAGCTGAGAACATAGTTGAGCAAGTGACTTTTTGGTATGGTGGACTTCGTTTGATTACATGCTCAGGAGTAGTATGCTGAGTCTTGAGGTAAATCAACTCCCAGTTTTCTGAGAAAACTCCAAATTTATTCCCAAAGTGATTGTAGAAGTTTGCTTTAGCATATGCCAGCATATGCTGTCACTTGAGTTCTTGATCTTAGTCATTCTGATAGGTGTAAAATGGAATTTCAGAGTTGTTTTGTTTGCATTTCTGAATATTTCTTTAAGTGCTTCTCAGCCATTAGAAATTCCTCTATCAAGAATTCTCTGCTTAGATCTGCACCTCATTTTTTAACTGGTTAATTGGTTTGCTGACATCTAGTTTTTTGAGTTCTTTATTTATTTTGGATGTCAGCACTCTGTCAGATTTGGAGATGGTGAAAAACTTTTCCCATTCTGTAGGTTTCTAGGTTGACCTTTTAGTGGTGTTCTTGGCCTTAGTAAAGCTTTCAAGTTTCCTGAGGTCCTGTTTATTAAATGTTCATGTTAGTGTCTGAGCTGTTAGGGTTCTGTTCAGAAAGTTGTCTCTTGTGTCAATGTATTCAAGGGTATCACCCGCTTTCTCCTTTATCAGATTTAGTGTATACATCTTTTAAATTTTAATTAATTTAATTTAATTAATTAAATTAATTAAATTTTAATTAATTTAATTAATTAAATTAATTAATTTTTAATTAATTTAATTTAATTTTTATTAATACTTTTATTTGTTTACATTTCAAATGTTATCCCTCTCCTGTTCACCCCTGCATGAATACCTCACCTCATCCCCATCTCCTCTGCCTCCAAGAAGGTGCTCACCATCACCTACCCATCCACTCCTGCCTAACCCCTCCAGTTTTGTGTTGAGGTCTTTGATCCATTGGACTTGAGTGTTGTGCAAGGTGATCAATATGAATCTAATTGCATTTTTTACATGCATAATCCAGTTAGACGAGCACCATTTATTGAAGTGTGCACAAGTTTGGGGATTTACTTCTGGTTCTTTGATTTTATTTTATTGAGCAATATCTGTGTTTTTATGAAAAGCACAGAGTAAGTGTGGTTTTCATTACCATTGCTCTATAGTAGAACTTGAATTCAGGGATGGTGATACCTCCAAAAGTTCTTCATAGAAGCTTTATTTGTAATACACAGAAACTGGAAATAACCTAAATGTCCCTCAACCAAAGAATGGATATTAGTCAGAAAGTACAGTATAACCATGTTAAGTAACAAGGGGGGACCAAGGACTTGAATCTTACTGAAAAGAGGAATAGAAAGAATATTACATGTAGATGGAGAAAAGGACTGGGTTGGGAATGGGGTGGTGATGGGAATAGGAAGGATGAAGTACAGAGAGGGCACAGGAAAAGAATACTCAAAACAACACTGGACTAGGTTCATCATCTTTGGGATAAGCTAGAAACTAGAACAATGGAAACCCCCAGTAATCTGTGATAATAACACTAGCTAAGATACCTAGCAATAGGAGATATGGAGCCTGAACTAGGCATTTCTTATAACCCTGCAAAACGTCCAATGGAAGGATTGGAAACTATCCCACTAACCTAGTAACAAAACCCTGGATGTGTATATGCATATATGCATATATGCTTACAAGATGTATGGGGATAAAAGATGGAGCAGAAATTGAGGGAAAACCAACTAATGATTGGACCATCTTGAAACCCATACCATAAGAGTGAGATATCCTCTGTCAATATTAGTGATATTCAGCTATACTTAAAAACAAGAGCCTACCATAACTGTCCTCAGGGATATTTCACCCAACAACTGATGGAAATTGATGTAGAAAACTACAGTCAAACATTATGTGCACTTAGGAAATCCTATGAAAGAGTGGAAGAAAAGATCAAAGGAGATAGAGGAGTTAAGGATACCATAAGAAAACCTACAGAATCTCCTAACCTTGACCCATAGGGTTCATAGATACTGAACTGTCAAACACAGAGCATGCATAGGACAGACCTTGGCCCTCTGCATTATATTACTGCTGTGTAGCTGGGTCTTCATGTAGGACTCCTAAAATAGTAGCAGGGGTTATATGACTACATTGACAGACTTTGGATCCCTTTTCCCTAACTGGGCTGCCTTGTCTAGCCTTATATAAGAAGATGCAGAATGGTTAGGATAAAAAAATTCAGGTAACAGCAGATGCTGGCAAGGATGTGGAGAAAGAGGAACACTCCTCCATTGCTGGTGGGATTGCATGTTTGTACAACCACTCTGGAAATCAGTCTGTCCTTCAGAAAACTGGGCATAGTACTACAGGAAGAGCCAGCAATACCTCTCCTGGTCATATACCCAGAAGATGTTCCAACTGGTAATAAGAACACATGCTCCGCTATGTTCATAACAGCCCTATTTATAATAGCCAGAAGCTGGAAAGAACCCAGATGTCCCTCAACTGAGGAATGGATACAGAAAATGTGGTACATTTATACAATGGAGTACTACTCAGCTATTAAAAACAATTAATTTATGAAATTCCTAGGCAAATGGATGGATCTGGAGGGTATCATCCGGAGTGAGGTAACCCAATCACAAAAGAAGTCACTTGATATGCACTCACTGATAAGTGGATATTAGCCCAGTAACTTAGAATACCCAAGATACAATTTGCAAAACACAAGAAAATGAAGAAGGAAGACCAAAGTTGGATACTTCATTTCTCCCTAGAATATGGAATAAAATAAACATAAAAGGTGTTACAGAGACAAAGTATTTAGCTAAGACGAAAGGATGGACCATCCAAAGAGTGCCCCACCGGGGGTCCATCCCATGATCAGCCACGAAACGCTGACACTATTGCATATGCCAGCAAAATTTTGCTGAAAGGACCTTGATTTAGCTGTCTCTTGTAAGGATATGCCAGTGCCTGGCAAATACAGAAGTAGATGCTCATAGTCATCTATAGGATGGATCACAGGGCCCCCAATGGAGGAGCTAGATAAAGTACTCAAGGAGCTGAAGGGGTCTGCAACCCTATAGGTGGAACAATAATATGAACTAATGAGTAGCCCCAGAGCTCGTGTCTCTAGCTTCATATGTAGCAGAGGATGGCTTAGTTGGCAGTCATTGGGAAACGAGGACCCTTGGTCTTGCAAACTTTATATGCCCCAGTACAGGGGAACACTAGGGCCAAGGAGTGGGAATGAGTGGGTAGTGGAGAAGGGCGGGGGGGGGGTATAGGGGTCTTTCGGGATAGCATTTGAAATGTAAATGAAGAAAATATCCAATAAAATTTTTTTAAAAACAAGATGCATCTAGTCTTACTACAATTTGAGATGCCAAGGTTAGTTGTTTATCTATGGGAGAACTCCCCTCTTCTGAGGAGAAGGGAAAGAGGGGTAAATGGAGGAGAATGGAATTTAGAGGGAAAGACTGGGAAGAGAAGAGAGAGAGAGAAAGCCTAGATCTGGATTTAAAGTAAATATGTAACAATCTATTTTAAAAAGGGGTTTCAGTAGTAAGTCAACTGGGGATAGAATGAGCTATTTCAATCAATGTTTCTCAAACTTCGTAACATTGTGTCTCCTTAATACAGTTTCTCACATGTTGGTGACCACTGACCATAAAATTATTTTTGTTGCTATTTCCGAACTGTAATTTTGCTACCTTTATAAAATGATGAGACTTTAAAAAAGATAATTTTCTCAAACCAATGTAGTATGGTCAAAGTGACAGAACTATCCTGTAAACAAAGGTCAGTCTAGCAACTGCTAATGGTGCACCAGTCAATTAAATGGAAAAACAAAACAAAACAAAACATTTTAATCAAAAGTGTAATATAAATGAATAAAACATCAAAGTATGGATATTAAGGGTTTAGCAAAGTATACTATACTGTATTAAGAAGCAACTTGTGAGTATGCAGGAAAAAATAGAGGCAGGGAATATCCTTCTTCCATATACTTGCCAGAGTGAGAGCAGCTCCTCATGAAAGTTAAAAAGAAGAAATCTATGGGAGCAGATACCTGTGAAGCAGCCTTTTTCAATGATTTCCTGGTGCAGATATCATTAGCAAATGCAAATATTAGGGGACAGATCATATTGGAATTTAAATGAAGTGTCCAGTATATCTTAATATAATTATGAGACATAACTGCATAATAATGAGATTATTTTTATTTGAAATCAAAATTCAACTTTGCATAATTATTGTTTCTAGCAGCCTCACATGATTTCCAGGCATCTATGATGTTTCCTTCCATTATTGAACTACTCAAAGGGCATTTGCTTTTATCTGTCTTATACACAAAGTTAAGAAAATGATTAGGTAAAATTAACATACTTATAGTAATACTTATAAAAACTAAGCTGATATTTAGGAGGTTGTAATAATATTAACATATGTAGGAATGATGTGATTGAAAAAAATGCTTTTGGTCAGAAAAATTCAACATTGTCTGATAATATGTAAATGCCTAAATTTTATTTTCTTTTTCTTTTTTATTGGAAATTTTCTTTATTCACATTTCTACACCCACCCTCCTACTCCTGCCTCCCTGACATGGCATTTCCCTACACTGAGACATCCAGCTTTCACAGAACCAAGGGCTTCTCCTCCCATTGAAGCCCAACAAGGCCATCCTCTGCTACATATGTGGCTGGAGTTATGAGTCCCTTCAGGTGTACTCTATAAAGTTTATATTTTCAAAATGGCACTATAACACACACCTCTGTGAATCTCTAGCATCAATTTCCTAATTGGTTCATGGTTATATCAATTAAGAAATCAGAAGCCAATCACTAGCCAAAGGGAAAAAGGCAGGACTTCCGAGTTCCAGGAGGAAGAGAAGGGGATGAGTGGGAGGGGTCAGAGCAGGAGTTGTAGCAGAGGAAGCACACACATGTAGGTCTTAGGGGCACTTATACTGTGGGTAGAGACCAAGGAGAATGGGACAGGATATTCTTCACCCAGCCATTGAGTTATCTGGCTAGTTTTAAAATATTAAGACTGTCTGGTTTTTCCCATTCTCATCACTAAGGCAGGCAAGAGAAAGGGCACAGTCTAGACGGTCATTGGCAGTTTGATGGAGCGAGCTGCAAGAGGTTGAGGGAGCTCAGATGAGCTTTGGACCATGAGAAGTGGGGTTATTGCTGTTGGGCTGCAGTTTTGTGGTTGGTTGTTGGTTGTGGTTGGTCATAATTATAATGCCCTCTCAAAATTCCCCAGAATTCCAAATGTTACTCAATTGCAGAAAATATCTGGAGCTGACAAAATTATGCTCATACCAGAGCATGAGGCATACTACAGTCAGCTTCTGTGGACATCGTGTAGCAGCCCCATATTATACACACACACACACACACACACACACACACACACACACACACACAAACATTCTTATAATATTTCTGCGGTTTTTAAAGCCAAAATAACAAATGTTTTTACTATACTCAGATGTGTGTGTTACCCTATTGCTATGGTGACAATATGACTAAATTTCACACCTGTCCAAGAGAGACAATAATAATAATCTGTGAATAAATTTTTAGTTTTGTAGAAGAGATGAAGACATTGTATGTGTATGTGTGTGATAATTTCTATTGAGAAGTAAGGTTCTAACAAACCATCCAAATCTCATAAATTTATGACAGAGGTTAGAAATAGTCATACAAATCAATAAAACCTTGATTATAATAAAAATATGTCAGAAAAGATTTTGTGAATATATATATATATATATATATATATATATATATATATAGAGAGAGAGAGAGAGAGAGAGAGAGAGAGAGAAAGTGAAGAAACTTGCAATATTATATGTGAGAGGTACAGAATAGGGATGGTATAAACGAACCATGGACATAAGGTTTCAATGCTCTAACTTTCAAGCCATTGAATAAAGTATGCCCATGATTGTTCTATGTATACTTGTTCATCTCCTGTCACTTAATGCATCCTACTTTCTCTTCATAAAGACTTTCTAGATAGTCATGTCTATCATTAGATTCTTCACATTTACAAATAACCCTCAGACTGTATATTAGTTATTTTTATATCCGTATAAATGATCATAGATCTTATACATCTCATTTATGTGGTGGTTTTATTCATTTTTACAAGGACAGGGTATGTGATTCAACTGTTTACATGTAGTTCTTAATGTGTAAATCTTGCTCAATGAATTCTTAATAAGCTAGAAAAATGCAAAAAGTACCATCAAACAGAATGAATGTTTTGCCTTAAGAACTAGCAAAAAAGTATCTGTCTGCCAGCTTAAAACCTGCACACTTGATTTGCCAATGTGTTTTCTTTGCTGACTCTCTTTGAAACAAAAGTTTCCGAAAAACAAATTTAAGAACTAAATGATATTAGAAAATGTCCATTCTATGTTAGAAAACTTTCCTTTCTTTTTTTTTCCATCATAAGGAATGCTCAAAATCCAGAATAATTGTCTCATATTACGCTTTAATGAATAAAACCTTTCATTTTGTTATAATGCATTATTTTAAAGGTTATTCCTAAGGTAGAAAACAGTAAATGTTAGCTGTAACTTAAGCTTTACATGCTGTTAAATGCCCATGTTTCTCCATATCTTATGTTCACAATCATCTAGAAACTGCAAAACAATATAATTACAAATATATTATTAACACAGGTTTTTTTTTGGGGGGGGGAGTTTTTTAAGATATGATCTCACCTAGCCTAAGCTGCTGAACTTTGAACTTTTGCTCTCCCACCCCTACTTCAGGATTGAGCCGCTGTCTCACACCTGTTTTATGTGGTTCTTGGAATACAATCCAGGTTTCATGTATTCTATAAAATGTACTCTTCCAACTGGGTCTCATTTTAAGCCCCATTCATGAGAATTTTAAAATTTCATTTTCTCACACAAAACAATGTTACACTTTCCCTACAATAATGTATCAACATATATATGTGAATTTATTAAGTTTAGATATATTTATTTACTTAAAAGCTGAATCAAAAGGATGGACCAACCAGTGACGGCGGCTGCCAGGGATCCTTCCCATAATCAGCCACCAAAATAAACACTATTGCATATGCCAGCAAGATAATGCTGAAAGGGACCTGATATAGCTGTCTCGTGGGAGGCTATACCAGTGCCTGGCAAACACAGAAGTGGTTGCTCACAGTCAGCTATTAGTTGGAACACAGGACTCCCAAGGAAGGAGCTAGAGAAAGTACCCAAGGAGCTGAAGGGGTTTTCAACCCTATAGGTGGAAGAATAACATGAACTAACTAGTTCCCCCAGTGCTCATGTCTCTAGCTGCATATATGGAAGAAGATGGCCTAGTTGGCCATCATTGGGAAGAGAGGCCCCTTGGTCATGCAGACTTTATATGCCCCAGTACAGGGGAACGCCAGGGCCAAGATGCAGGAGTGGGTGGGTTGGGGAGCAGGGCGGGGGATGGGGGAGGTTATGTGGAACTTTCTGGATAACACTTGAAATGTAAATGAAGAAAATATCTAATAAAGAGAAAAAAATTTTTAAAAAAGCATGGCATATTTCTTATATTAGACATATATTCGAATTCTATGCTTTCCATAGACGAAAACCAACTGCACATTGTCTATGTCCACTTTTCAAGAAAATCTTTGGCACATGATAATGCTTAAAATGGAGTGTCCAAAACTGCTTTGGTGAAAGAATTTATAAATCATGTGACAAAAGTTAGACTTGGCTTTGTGTAACACACTCCTGACTTAAAACATCAACCTACTAATTAATTAGTCAATGAATTAATCAATCAAAAGAAGTGTAAACCAAATTTGATTTCTTCTGGTGTCTACAGCAGAGTAAACAAGTAAATCTCAAAACCATTAGCAAAATAAATACATAGAAAAAAAAGTAAGGCTTTATGTGAGAGTGTTTAATCAAGCAGTTCACTGTCATTGTAATTTCTCATTTATATGAGGTAAGAAATTAAAGCAAATAATCTTGACCACAGTGGAATCTATATCTCATACATGTGCACAAAATAATTGTAGAACTATGAAAGCTACAAGTCAGAAAAGGCCATTCATTAGGAAAGAGGTACCCTGTTGTCAAAAGCAAGAAGGTGCTATTCAGAGTATATTTGAGGAAATGCTAAAGATAGCACACTTATGAGTACTTCCATTTATATCCGAATGTGTTTAAAAACCTATTTCTCCATTCCATGTATACAACCTTCCTGAAACACACAAGGAAAAACACAATTAACTGTTTAATAATAATAATAATAATAATAATAGTTATAAATGTGGCCATAGCCCTTTCTAAAGCCATGTTTTTCTTTTATCTCTTTTATTGAAACTGTTCTTTTCTTATGCAAGATGTCCTGACTACAGTTTTCTCTCCCTATACTCTTTCTGGTTTCTGCCCATCTGTTCTCCCATATAGCTTGACCACAATTCTGTCTGTCATTAGCAAGGAGGGTACAGGAGGAAAGGATTCTAAGAAATAACAACAAATCTTATTAAAATAAAATGTAGTAGGATCAAACAAACAAACAAACAAAGTTACATCGAAATTGGACAAGGCAAGCAAACAGAATGAAAAGAGCCACGAGATAAAGCACAAGAAACAGATTATCCACTTGCTCACACACTTATATGCTCCACAAAAATACTAAACTGAAAGCTGTACCATATATGAATAGTACCTGGTGCTGATCTATGTAAACCCCATGTTTACTGTCTCAGTCTTTTTAAGTTCATTATAAACTTTGTCCACTTGATTTAGATGTCTTTGTTCTCCTGGAGTCTTCTATCCCCTCGGCCTCTTACACACTTTCTACCTTGTCTTTCACAGGTTCAAACTGACTCTTTTATAAAGAATAAATTCTCTCTCTACAGGGGAAAGAATTACTCTAGAAATTAGAGAGAAAGAAAAGAAGATAAGGTGATCTTAATGGGACTAAAATATTCAGAATGAAGTCTATAAGGGGATAATAATTACAGTCCCATTATTTACTGACGGATGAGACAGTGTAAAGCACCATTTAGTGGCAGGCAAACTAGTGAGGACCAGGGAAAAAGCAACCAAGAGATTTACAAGCACTTTCATTGGTTCTGTATCCATCAGTCAGTTCTTCAAAAGTGCAGGGCACTTTCTGTGTTGCAATCCTTTGGGAAAATACCTTGTGCCTTTACCATAGTCCCACCCATGCATGAATCTTTTCAAGCTTCCTCTACACTTTTCGCTAAACCCCACAAATTTCTCCTCACTCACAAAATTCATCTAATTTAGGAATAGTTCATTTTAAAGCTGTAAACACTTTTATAAATAAAAATAAATTTCAGGCAATTTCTAGTTGTTATACTTTTGAATATTCAACAATGTAACTTTGATGTTGTTTCCCATAGTGAATTTCTATGTGTTCCAGCTGAAGCTATAACCTCTCAAGGGTCACAGCTGCCTATAATTAGTGTCTGAAATTGGAAGGTGTCCTGGTCACCTCAGATTTTATATACGGCCATTGTTCATTCTAGGTCATTTGTGTTCATTCACCAAATATTTAAATAGGAATTTTATAATATATAAAATGGACACCAGGAAAAGTGAAGGCATATGTTGCAAAAGAATGCACCTGGAGTTTCTCTACAGTTCTCATCTCTACCATTTAAATTGACCCCATTTACTGTGTGCAATTTGTGTTACATAAGTCACTATGCTGATAAGAGTCAAGGTAGTAAATTGCAGCTGGAAGATGGGCATGTACTGCTTTGAAAATTCCACAATATCTTTGCCCACCCCCAGAACCGAGATAGCTTAACAATAATATTGAAAGATTTTCTGAGGATGGTAGGTCTGAGAAATGTAAGTTTCATAGTACTATTTCCTCCATTTTCTCATCCCCTAAAGAAAATCTAAGGCAGAGTGAAGACAAGATAAAGGCAAAAGATATTGAGTTGTGGATGTCAGTACCAGGAGAGAAAATATAACTAAAAGAAATTACATTAACAAACACTGCCTATTTATTCTAAAATGCCTCCTGTGGCATTGCTTATGTTTCTCATGAACATAGCTGGTAGCATTTAAGATTTCAGAATATTGCAGACTTTATATGCCCCAGTACAGGTGAAAGCCAGGGCCATTATGTGGGAGGGGGTGGGTAGGGGAGCAGGGTGGGGTTGGGGGAGGGTATGGGGAACTTTCTGGATAACACTTGAAATGTAAATGAAGAAAATATCTAATAAAGAAAAAAAAAAGATTTCAGAATATTGAGAAGTTGAAAATTCTAACTAACAGTGATTCTCAACCTGTAGGTCAGGACCTCCTTGGGGGTGGGGTTGGCAAAATGACCCTTTCACAAAGGTCACATATTGGATATTTTCATTACAGTTAATAACACTATCAAAAGTATAATTATGAAGTAAGAATAAACATAATTTATAGTTGGTGGTCACCGCAACATGAGGAACAGTATAAAATGATAGAAGAATTAGGGAAATTGAGAACTACTAGTATAAAAAGATGTGGTTTCAACAGAAAAATATTACATCATATCTAAGATACATTAGTAACTCTTCAATTCATACTTAATAACTATCTCTTTTTAGAACACTTAATAATAATATAATTTTACTAGAAATTAAAAAATTAATAAACACAGAATTTTACAAATAATTCAGTTATTGGCCTTGGATATTTCATCTTGATATAATTTTATTTTAAGTGAAATGAAGGTAGAGACAACAGAGTCAACTTAAATAAGGTAAAGGGCAAGATTTTAAAACAGAAAATGTTAGCACTTCAGAAAAAATAAAGGCGAGAAGACAGCTAAACAAGAAGAACAAAAAGAACAGAAATGTTGGGCAGATGAAACTTCTAATCAAACATTTTATAACATTATCAAAATTGATAGAATTAATTTATAAATGTATCTTTCATTTTATCAGAAGGGGTGATGAAAGCAATACCTGAGCTTTTGGAATATATGGCTTATTCTGAGTTTAGATCATTTATATCTTTTTTCTAACGATCCCTAGGCCTTGGTCTGGAAGTTTCCAGCCTCCATACAATCTAATCAGGGCCTGGAATGTTTTCAGCCTCTGAGAATTACTGCTGAATAAGCTCACATTTTCTAGTTCTTTCTGAATTCTGGCTGGGTGAATTAATTCTGCTGTTCTAGCTCAAACTCCTCTCCAAGCTAACTGATACAATCTGGTTTCCCTCAGCTTCTCACTGAATTGCTCTGCTTACCCTCAAACTAACTCTGGTCTGGCAATTTGTTGTAATCTTCTGACTCCTTATTCTCTGACTTCATAAGTAATTCTGCAGACCAGCACTGAACTGCATGCTGTATGAACTGATGAATAAACTCAACACCACTGCACTGCACTGCCTCTCACTTCTCTCTTTCTCTCTCTCTCTCTCTCTCTCTCTCTCTCTCTCTCTCTCTCTTTCTCTCTCTGTGTGTGTGTGTGTGTGTGTGTGTGTGTGTGTGCGTGTGTGCGTGTGTGTGTGTGTGTGTGTTATTTTGGTTTTGTTGTGAAATTATTTCTTGTGTATTCTTTGTGTTGGAGTTTTCCTTCTAGTATCCTTTGTAGGGCTGTATTAGTAGAAAGATATTATTCCAATTGTCTTTTGTCATGAGATATCGTGGGTTCTCCATCTATGGTGATTTAAAATTCTCCTTGGTATATTAGTCTGGGCTGACTTTTCTGGTCTCTTAGGGTCTGTAAAACATCTATGTAGGCTTTTCTCACTTAAATTCTCTGTTGAGAAGTCATGTTTAATTCTGATAGTTCAGAGAATGACTCACCACCAATACCAAAATAACAGTAATTAACTATCATTGATCTCAATTTATCAATAAAAAGACACAGGGTACAGGGGATTAGAAAACATGATTCAACATTCCGCTGCATACTAGAAACACACCACAGCAACAAAGATAAACACTACTTCAGAGTAAAAGGCTGGAAAACATTTTTCCTTTTACAAACAGTCCAAAGAAACAAGCTGGAACTGCAATTAGAATATCTAATACAATAGACGTTCAACCAAAATTTATCAAATGAGATGGGGAAAGACACTTAATATTCATCAAAGGGAAAAATCCACCATAATGGTGTTTCAATTATGAAACATCTATAGCCCCAAAGCAAGGGCACTCACTTTCATACGAGAAACATTACTAAAGCTTAAGTCACATACTGAATCCTATATGTAGTGGGAGAATTCACAAGCACCACTCTCACCAACTGACAGGTCATCAAGGCAGAAACTCAACAGAGAAATAAAAAAGGTTGTTAATCAAATTAACCTAACAAACATCTACAGAATATATAACCGAAACAAAACAGAATATACTTTCTTGTCAGCACCTTATGGAACCATCTCCAAGATTGACTGTATACTCAGTCACAAAGCAAGCTTCAACAGATACAAGAAGATTGAAATAAACTTTAATATCTTATGAACTCATGAGTGACTAAAACTGAATTTCAAAAAGAAAAGAAACAACAAAAACCCTACATACTCCTGTCTACTTCTATTCTATGACCACTGAGTAAGAGAAGAAAGAAAGAAATCAAAGACTGCATAATTCATTGAAAATGAAAGTTCAATATACACAAACATATGGGGCACAATGAAAACTGGTGGGGCAGCATACTATGACAGGGAAGGACTACAGCAGGCCGGGATAGAGACATCTCAGAAGCTGGTGGCAGCTCTGTGTTGAAAAAAGTTGGTCCCATTTCTCCTAACCCTAGCCCTGGATAAAGGCTGTATAGATTTCATTTGTGCATGACTGCTTTTCAGTTGGCCTTGGCATGCATAATTATTCTATTATATCTCACTTTCCTATTTCCTTTTCCTTCTGCTCTGTTGAATTCTGTGAAACTAGATGTTTCTTGGTGTAATGATTCTTAAACAATTAAAAATTGAGACATAGGGGACACAGCATATCACAGTCCTAATGGCCCAGGTGCATGCTGTGTGATCTCATCTTGGAAACAGTGTAATAACTGCACAGTGACAGTTTCAGATTAATGTTTGACCTGCAAAGAGAGTTTGAAGAAATTATTAGAAAATGAAATAGAGCTAACTTTGTGACCCCGAGAAAGGAAGAAAACTATTGAAGTTGTGAAATATGTTTTGTACAACATTTGAGGGTGGTTCCTGGATAAGAAAGTATAGAATGCATCAAATTATATATTAATAAAACTAAATCAAAACACTGGGACTCTTAGGACAGTAATTGTGTGCAATGTACAGAAGCCAAAAGCTAGTAAAACTGCTGTGTTAAGGGTTAACTAGATTCTTTCTGGCCACTGCCTGGAAACTTTGCCCATGTCATTTATCATTAGAGCTGCACAATAAAATGGAAGTAGCTGACTTCAGAGCTCTGAGTTCTGAAGTATAATAAGTCAAAAGTTAAAGTTTAAATAATGATAAGTTTGCAATTATTATTATTTTGGCCACAGGCCTGGAAATAGGGAAAGCTTGAAACTTTGAGAAAAAAATTGTAACTCTTGATTTTTTTTTTTTTTTGTGGCATGTATTTATTCTTTTGAATTTGATTCGGCAATGATTATACAATGTCTTTTTTTCTACCTGTTTTTGGAGAAACAATAAAAGACTGGGATAAGAAAAGGGTAAGAGCGTGATTGTAGAGAGAGTAAGGTGTGAGTGAGGTGTGTAGGATATGTGCAGCAGGTAAGTGGAGAGTGAGTGGCGAGAATATGAGGAGAGTGTATGGAGAGAGAGAGAGAGTGTGTGTGTGTGTGTGTGTGTGTGTGTGTGTGTGTGTGTGTAAGGAGAGTACATATGTTGTGTGTAAGGTGTTTGTGAAGAGTGTGTATGTGAATGATAGGAGAGTACATATGGTGTGTGTAAGGTGTGTGTGAAGTGTGTGTGTGTGTGTGTGTGTGTGTGTGTGTGTGTGTATGAAAGGAAAGCACACAGAGGTGAGTAGGTGTGTGGAAGTTCAAAAACAGAAAAGTGCACAGGAGAAAAGCAGTGTATGGAGAATGTAGACTGTGTGTATCTTCAAGCTTTGAGAGAGAGAGAGAGAGAGAGAGAGAGAGAGATAGAGAGAGAGAGAGAGAGATTTTAAGCCTGTCAGTTTGAACCAGAAAAGTAGTCTGTGTCTTATTATGCTTCTTCCAGATATCCCTGCTTCCAGGTGAGAACTCCAATTCTGTGTCAAGGCTGGACCCTAACAAAAAGCAATGCTAACAGAAAAGTTCATAGCACAAAATACCCTCATAAAGCAAACGAGGAGTTCTCATACTAAAGATTTAGAGGTAAATCTGGAAGCTTAAAAAAAAACAACAAAAACAAACAAACAAACAAAAAAACAAACAAAAAAACAAAAACAAAAAACAAAACCATATCCAAAAGGAGTAGAAAGCAGGAAATAATCAAATTCAGAGCTGAAATCAATCAATTACAAATAAAGAGAACAATACAAAGAATCCACAAAATCAAGAGCACATTGAGAAAATCCACAAGATAGACAAACTTAGCCAAACTAACTAAAAGTCAGAGAGACAATATCCAAATTAAAAAGATCAGAAATGAAAGGGAGCTGTAACAAGAGACACTGAAGGAATTCAAAGAATCATTAGTTCTTACTTGAAAAGCCTGTGCACCACAAAATAACAAGGGGGGGGGGCAGGGAAAAACCTAAATAAAAAAGATGATTTTCTAGAAAGATAATGTCTTATCAAAGTTAAGTCAAGATCATCTAAACAATTTAAACAGTCTTATTAAATTCACTTAAGTTCCTAAGGAAATAAAGCAGTCATTAAATGTCTCACAACATTTAAAAAAAAAAGCCCAGTGCAAACTGTATTAGAACAGAATTATCCAAGATTTTCAAAGAAGAGCTAATACCAATACTCTTCAAACTACTTAATTAACCAGAAACAGAAAGAACACTGTCAAACTAATTTTATGAGGACACAGTCACCTTGATACCTAATAAACCCAAAGACTCAATAAAGAAAGAAAAATTTGAATCTATCTTTCTTATAAATATCCTTGCAAAAATACTCAATAAAATACTCACAAACAAAATCCAAGAACATATCAAAAATATCAACTACCATGATCAAGTAGGTTTCATCCCAGGGAACCAGGAATTCAATAAACAAAAATCCATAAATGTAAGCTACCATATAAACAAATTGAAAGGAAAATAAAAAAATGTGATCATCTCATTAGAAACTAAAAAGGCCATTGAAAAAAATCCAGCACTCTTTCATGTTCAAAGTTTATAGAGATTGGATTTACAAGGTACATACATAAATACAATAAAAGCAATACACAAAAAGCAAATACCCAATATCAAATTAAATGAAGAGAAACTTAAAGCAATTCCACTAAAATCAGGGACAAGGCATGGCCATCCATTCTCTACAAATGTCTTCAATATAGTACTTGAAGTTTTAGCTAGAACAGTAGGACTCTTTTTTTTTTTTTCTTTTTTTATTAGATATTTTCTTTATTTACATTTCAAATGCTATTCCAAAAGTCCCCTATACCATCCCCCCACCCTGCTCCCAACCCACCCACTCCCACTTTTTGGCCCTGTAATTCCCCTGTACTGGGGGATATGATCTTCGCTCTTAAAGGAAAACAAGGGGATACAAATTGCAAAGGTAAATGTTAAAGTATCCTTATTCACAGATCATATGATAGTATACACAAGTGAGCCCAAAAACTCTACCAAGGAATTTCTATAGCTGATAAACACCTTTAGCAAAATAGTTGAATACAAAATTAACTTCAAGAAAAACCAGGACCACTCCCTTATAAATGGGCTGAGAAAGAAACCATGGAAACACTCTTCAAAATAGTTACAAATAAAGTAAAATATCTTGGTGTGACTCTAAACAAGCAAGTGAAAGACCTGTATGACACAAACTTTCACCTCTTTGAAGAAAGAATTTGAGGAAGGTATAAGATGTTGGAAAAAATCTCCCATGCTCATAGATCTGTAGGATTAATAATAAAAATGGCCACCATACAACATGTAATGTACAGATTAAAGCGATAAGAATCCCAGCAGAATTCTCAACTTCATATGGAAAAACAAAAACCCCAGGATAGCTAAACAATCAAGAACAATAAAGAACATCTAGAGGTATAATTATCCCTGATTACAAGTCATACTAAAGAACAATAGTAATAAAATCTTCATGGTATTGGTATAAGAATGAAAAGTTTGTTCAGTGGAATCAAATGAAAGATCTAGACATAAAACCACACACCTATAGACACAAAAACTCAAGTGACAGCACATGCTGGAGAGGATGCAAAGAAAGAGGAACTCCATTGCTGGAGAAATTGCGAACTTTTACAATTACTTGGGAAATCTGTCTGGAAGTTTCTCAGAAAATTGGGAATATTTTTATCTGAGCACTCAGCTATATGGCATCTGAGCATATACACAAAAGGACAGGTGCCTCACTTTGTTCATCGCAGCTTTATTTATAATAGCCAAAAAGTGGAAACAACCCAGATGTTCCCCCACTGAAGAATGGGTACAGAAAATGTGACTCATTGACTCATTTACATAATGAAATACTATTCAGCTTTTTTTTTTTGGGGGGGGGGGGTTGAGACAGGGTTTTTCTGTGTAGCCCTGGCTGTCCTGGAACTCACTTTGTAGACCATGCTGGCCTCGAAGTCAGAAATCTGCCTGCCTCTGCCTCCTGAGTGCTGGGATTAAAGGCCTGCACCACCACGCCTGGCTCTACTATTCAGCTATTAAAAACAAGGACATCATGAATTTTGCAGGCAAATAGGTGGCAACAGATAATATCACCCGGAGTAAGGTACCCCAGATCCAAAAGGACATGCATGGTATATTCACACTTATATTTGGATATTAGTAATAAAGTGCAAGATATACAAGCTACACTTCACAGACTCTAAGATGTTAAACAAGAAGGAAGGCCAAAGCAAGGATGCTTGAACCTCACTTAGGAGGGGGAATGCAATAATAACAGAAAGCAAATGGAGGCAGGGAACTATGTTGGAGAGGATATGTGGAGGGTTCATCACCAAGTGTTGGGAGAAACAGGAGAGAGGATCAGAAGTCCAGGGAAAGGAGTGGAAATTGGCAGCTGGTAGGACTGATGGTGTGTGGGCATCTCTAATAGGTACCAAAGACCTGAAATGGGGGAGGCTCCCAGGACCCTATGAGCATGACTTTAGCTGAGAATTCTAGCAGTGGAGATAGAGCCTGAAGTGGCTACTTCCTCTAGACAGACAGGATTCCTGTTGGTAGGCTAAGGACATCACAAAACTTTTGACCAATTTTTTTTTTTTTTTTTTTTTTTAGGTCTACAAGTAATGTAAGGCCAAACATGGAACATAGATTAATAAAATGGCCAACCAATAACTGGCCAAATTATAGAACCATCTCATGGTCAAGCAGCAATCATTGACACTATTAATTATACTGTTATGCTTACAGAGAGGGGCTTAGCATAACTGTCCTCTGAGAGGCTCCACCCGGAAGCTAATGGATGCAGAGACTCTCAATAAAACATTGTATAGGGCTCCAGGAATCTAATGGAAGAGTTCAGGGAGTAATTGAGAGCCCTGGAGTCTTCCTCAGAAAGACCAACAAGTCAACTGACATGGACACTTGTGGGCTTTCAGAGACAAAACCATTACTAAAAGAGCATCCACAGTCTAGACCAAGGACCCCTGAACATAACTGGCAGATGTGCAACTTAGTCTTCATGTGGATACCACAACTGGAGCTGCGGTTGTACCTAAAGTTGTTGCCTGTCTATGGATCCTGTTTTCCTAACTGTAGTGCTTGTTTGGTGTCAATGGGTTAGGACTGGCCTACTGCTACAGAGACTTGATATGTCAGAGTGGGATGATATAAGGGTAGCAGGGGGTGTGGGGAGGGGATTGGCACTCCACCTTCTCAGAGGTGAAAGGTAGCAAGGTAGCGGGGAGGGACTGTGCATGGGAGGACCTAGGAGCAGGGAAGACATTGAGATGTGAAGTAAATAAATAAATAAATTTATGGAAAAATATAAATTATACATGCAACAGAACTGTAGCTGGTCTTTGTTATTTTGTGTGGTATTCTTTTTCCCGTCCTTTATGACCACTTCCTGGTTTAATCCTCTCTCACCAAATAGGAGAGAAAGGATAAATGAGAGAAAGTGAAGGAGAGAGGGAAAGAGGAAGAGAGGACTTAATCTCATTTCTTTTGCACTGAAGGACAAAGAACCACCAACCCTGCCTCTTTGGGCCCTAGAATTTATATACCCTGTGAAAATTTCCTAGAATCCAAACTTCACACACTCAGAGACACTTTCTTCAGCTGGCAACACCATGCCTCTCCAAGAGCACAGGGCAAATCATAGTGAGCTGCTATGGACTGTCCAATGCAGGTACATATGCCTGGGATGAAAATGAACACACATTCTTATAACATTTCTATGTTTTTTAATGATATCAAAATTTCAAAATTGGTACTATACAGATCCAATGGTTAGCTATATGTGTTAAATGTGATTTTAAATTATGCATATATTTCATTATCAGATTTCTTTATTACTTTCCTGATTATTTTATTTTCTGTCTGTTCACTTTTCAAACTTTTATTTTACACAATTATTTTATACAATATAATCTGATTGCCATTCCCCCATACTCACTCTTCCCCATTCTTTCCCATCTTCTCTCCCATGCAGATTCATATTTTTATATCTCTCCTTAGAAAACAATAAGGAATCAAAGCAATAATAAAATAAAATACAACACAGTAAGATAAAAGTAAAGCAGACAAATAGAATCATGACAAAATACTAACAAGAAAAAAAGGCAAGGCCAAAGCACCAGAAATTCATATAGATCTAGAGACTCATATGCTTGCATCCACAGGAGTTCCATAAAAACAACAAAACTAGAAAATGTAATGTACACCTAGAGGAGTCCTAAGCATTTTGTTGTTATTGTTGTTGGGTTTTTCTTGTTTTTTTTTTGTTTGTTTGTTTGTGTGTTTTAATTCTCTTGTTTATCCTTATGAGACAAAGAATTTCCAAACATGTGGTTGAGCTTGTTTTCTGTTGGCCATCTAATGCCAGGCACAAGATCTGTTTTTAAAGAGTGTTTTGTTCCCCCTGTGAGATTTCCTTGGAGAAAATAATTTGATTTTGTTTGTAAGTGGCTATCCATTGGAGAAAGCTTCTGTGTTAGACATGTTCTAATTAATTTTATTATTTGTTATACAGCATTTTTTTTCTGTTCAGGATGAAGAGTTTCCCATATCCCCAGAATTTTGTCTTCATACTTGAGTATCATTACAAATTGTCAACAGCCTCCCTCTGGGAAAGTTTATCCATTAACCTGTAACTATGGCAAGTCATTGTCATTGTAGATATCCATCTTTGATAGTCACTAAATTGATCAAACCACATATTTTTCTTTACAGTTGAAATGTTCTTCTTGTTTTAATTCTCTATATGATAGAAAGAACACTAAATTCTAGTGTGAGGAATATAGCCATTTTACAAAAAGATTTAGCAAGAGAATTTAAAAACAAAAATGGACAAAACACTGTCATCTAAGAAAACTCAATTAGTTGGATTTAGGAGGTTGTTATGTCTCTGAAAACCTCAAGTATATATCTGAATTACAGATTTGACATCAAAATACCTTCAAAGACTCTTCTCTTGAACAGTGTAAAGTGGATAAATGATGGAATTCAGACACTATTGTGAATTTTTCCTTTAGGTTTGTTTTATATGGCAACAGTTTGCCAGTTTTCTGTGCACTCGGGTTCACAGAATGTAAAAATGACATTGAATGACAAATAATTACTATAGTGGGAGGGAGGTGGAGTTAAAGGGGAAATAATCATTTTCTTACCAGTTAGTTTTCAGAGCCAAATCTGGCAGATTGTAGTTACCAATAGAACATGTTGACCATCTGTGATGAAATCTGCTACACTAGTCACCAACATTGGAACTTAGGGAATAATTTTTAATCAGTGATGATCTTTAAAACATCAGATTAGAGGGAAAATAGGTGAATAGAGCTGAAAGTTAGATTCTACAAAGGTATTATAATAGAAAGTTCAAGTATTAGATTATTTCCTGTCTGTGGATAGTAATGACACATACTATAAAAATATTAAGGGAACATGGATTGCTCAGATTCAGTCCCCAAAATCAGGTAAAATATGGTGAGTGTAATCATCATGAATAAAATTAATAATAATAATAAAAAAACACATTTTAGCATAATGTTAAGTAGATAGCTACCCAAAGTGGCCATTTCATCTTTGGCGTAACCCATTGGCACGTGAAAATGAGCATACTCTGTTTCTGGACAAATGAACATCTTGCATCTTTGACCTTCCTTTAAATGATAGATTAAAAGTTGCTTTTTTTAAAACCACTACAAATTGTGTTTTAGAAGAGCTACTAAATTTTTAAATGTAAAACACCAAAAAAACAACATCAAAAAAAATCTCTGTGTTTCTCCTCATCTAAATTTATCCAGCACTAAAACTGGAACTATTCTAGAAGTTCTCGGAAAGTACAAAATTAAGAGAGAAAAAAAAATAAAAATAAAATATCATACTGTATAACAATCTTATCATTTTGCATATGAAAATGGAATTAATGTACAATAAAATTCTGTATGTGTAAAACCTTAAATAGTTGGTAGCAGTTGTGTATGCACAAAAGACTTTTAAGTTGTTGCCTAGAACTACTATTTTCCATGTAGAGTCACAATAGCTCAGTAAACAAAAGCAATCACTAAAGTTATATAAATGTGCCAAGTGGTGGTGGTGGTGGTGACACGCCTTTAATCCCAGCACTTGGGAGGCAGAGGCAGGCAGATTTCTGAGTTCAAGGCCAGCCTGGTCTACAAAGTGAGTTCCAGGACAGCCAGGACTATACAGAGAAACCCTGTCTCGAAAAACCACACACACACACACACACACACACACACACACACACACACAAGTTATATAAATATATGATATGTTTGTGTGCTTTTGTCTGAATATACAAACCTACATTTATATAAATATTTCAGGACTGTGACAACAGAAAATGCAAGGCTTTTTATCACTAAATGAACCTAAACAAAGAAAGCTAAAACCCAGCCCCACCCCCATGTTTTCTTTCTGTGGAAACATTTTTAATTGCCACACAGTGAATTAGAATACAAACACCTCAACCACAGGACTCAGCACAGGGTTCCCAATGATGAGAATGGGGAGAGGGGATGGGATAGGCAGTTTTCAGAAGGGAAACCAGGAAAGGGGATAACATTTGAAATGTAAATAAAAAAAAATATCTAAAAAAAATCAAACACAAACAAAAAAGAATACTATGGTGTTTCTAAAGGCAAAAGGCAAAAATAAGCACTGGGTAATGATACTTCTGTAATCTGAAAATATAGGCAATACATAAGAAACAGAAACATAATCACCAAAGTGGAGGTATAGTACATGCATTTTGATATGGATGTGACTGGGTATGAAAAGAATGAGATCATGCAGCTTTAACAGACATGAGCAGCTACAAGATTGAAGGTGGGGTATACATGTGGGAGTGAGAGGAGTAGTAGAACATCAGGTCCCTAAAAGCCTAAGTTATTATTGAGTCCTTATTAGTAACTTGCTTAGTTATATTCACATTGTAGAATGAGATGTCAACTGATGAGCATTAAAACAGTTTGAAAACAGACCTTCAGAAAAAATATATAGACTTAATTAGGTATGAACTCTTGGGTTCTCAGAGGTTTGAAACGTGTATGCTTTATCTGCATATAAAAGAAAAAAATCAAACCTATGTTCAAGATAATCGCAGTAATTGAAGTGCTCAAATGAATACAAACTGACTCTTTGAGAGATATGTCATAGAACTTTTGCAATATATACTCTCAAATAGCCAATACAAAATTAAAATAAGAACAAAACCTATTTACTGATCACTTAAAGACAGCAGAAATTATATACAATAACATGGCATATAGAGTCAATATAAACCACCTCACTAT
>LR751593.1:0-79573 GCA_902729485.2 Mus minutoides | reverse complement strand
CCCCTGCGCTCATGTCTCTAGCTGCATATATGGAAGAAGATGGCCTAGTTGGCCATCATTGGGAGGAGAGGCCCCTTGGTCATACAGACTCTATATGCCCCAGAACAGGGGAAGGCCAGGGCCATTATGTGGGAGGGGGTGGGTAGGGGAGCAGGGCGGGGACGCGGGAGGGTAAGGGAAAATTTCTGGATAACATGTGTAATGTAAATGAAAAATTAAAAAAAAATAGTGTAATTATCTCTGTGTGCTTGGCTATGGCAATTGGTGTGATATGGCAGGTATGGTTGCTCATTCTTCTGATGCATTTGTCAGGAAGGGCAAACACCTACTCCACTGATTACCCTCTTCTGTCCAGCAACTGTACAATCTTGGGGAACAAAAAATCACTGTTCAAATGTTTCCATGCTGCTTATGTGACCTGAAACTCTTATACCAATTCAACAGTTTTTTAATTTGTTAATTTTCTATAAAATATCACCCACTCATTTTTCGTCATCCAAGTGTCTGTAATGGTAACTTTTAAGACATGTTTTAAAAGCTGATTCAAACACAAAATTAAAGATGACTGGAGCCTATTACCCAGTATCTTATCTAATAATGCTTCACCCAGAAAAGCTTAAAGCATTTTGGGAATCAGGCTGCATCCAATCTGTTTTCCATTTACAGTAAACAAATTCAATTCCCCACATCTTTGCTTTAAAGTAAATTCAATTGTCAGTGGTACTGAAGACCTTGAAGTTTGACACTGGGTATGATCTCAAATGGACTAAAGACGACATATCAATATTAACCTTTTTCCTCAAATGAAAAAAGTACATACTTTTTTTGAGAATCAGGCTTATTTTTAATTTATTTGGTAGCAACATAGGAAGATCTAGTTCTTATTTAAGATTTTATTTTTTTAGCAAACTTGGAAATAATCAGTAAGAACAAAAAATTGTTCCATTCACTGGCATTTACCACAAGTTGTTATGGTGATTCATCCTAGACAAATATAATTCTTATAAATTAAGCAGACACATAAACATTTTACTTAGATGTTTGTAGTCTAATTTATATCAATAAATTACTACTTAGTAAATAATTAATACATGGAATTAAAGTAAACTTTATTTTAATTTTTAGAATTTGGTGACACATGTTTTGACACATTTATAAACTGTGGGAAAAGGATCTTGCTTTAGTTCTCAAATTAAAATAAATGTGTATAACAGTATAAATTCTTTTTCTGAACAGTTCTGTTTCATTTCACTTTTGTCCATTTCTTTGCAACGTTTGTAGTAAATCACTATGTTAAATAAAAGGTATATATGAGTATATGTTTGTGTGTATCTTCATATGCATAAGGTTTATCTGTTCAGTTTTGATGTTTTACAAATATTTTCCATAATGCTTCTTTTCTAGTTTTAAAGATTTTCATTAGAAAATTGCTAAGTTTCAATTTGAGTTTAGAAAAGAGCATTTATACAATTCTTGGATATTCTTAGCCCTGGGCTAAATACATTTTCCATATTGCTACTTATGAATGAATTTTCTTTTGCAAGTAAATTATAGTAATACCTTAATGATGAATTTTGCATGTGTCTTCCATGTTTTGATGCACTTCATTATGCCCTAAAATATCTTTTAAAATTAGCTATATTTTATTTTGTGAGTATGTGTATACATGCATGCACTATGTACTTGAAATCAGAGGACAACTCATTAGGTTTATTCTCTCCTTCCATCACATAGTCTCCAGGGATTGAATCCACAATGATCACCAAGATGAGCAATGGAAGACTTCACTTACTCATCCATCTCACTGCCTCTCTGCATTTTAATATTTAAAGACTCAATAACTAGAATATTAATGTCTGTTACATATCATTTTTATACTACAATGTGGTAAAAGCTTTAGAGATTATATATAATTTTAATCATATAAAATTAAAGAATAGGATCTAAAGAGAACAATGAGTTCAAGAAAACATGAACAATTAGGTTTTCTTTGGTGGGGACATATTTGAGACTGCACACACTTATAGTTAGTTTGAAAGGCAATAGCAGACATGTAATGTGGAAGGCAAACTAATTGTGAAACTATAATTCCCATCTTCCTTCCAGCAGTGTAGCCCTAGAGCCTATCATTACCAATCAAAGGACTCCATCTCAAAGCTTTCTCTTTAATGAGTCAGTCATATGGTTATGTTTGGGGCCATGATTATGTATACAAGCTCATTCTTTTTTCCTGATCTGAGGCTGATAGGAGGTTATTATAAAGTTCATTGCTTGAGCTTTCTTCCTAGAATTGTAATTCAGTGTACTTAAACATAAAAATCTATAGTGGGTTGAATGGTGGCTTTCACAAAAGATACATTAACATGTCAAAGTAAATGACACTTTATTTTGGAAAAATGAGCTTTGAAGTTTATTTAAGTTTGGGGATGTATCATGAGGTCCTGCTTGATTTCCTTAGATCCAATAAAAATGCTCATTTGAAGAGACATATAAGGTGATAATAAAAGGTATGGAAAATTGGAGCCAGAAAAATGTGCATCAAGGCCACAATCCAAGGACCGTCAGGAAGGGTGAGAAGCTGAATGAAGCCAAGCATCCTCCTATACATCTTCAGATAGATTTTTGATTCCTCACATTGAATGAAATAAATTTAAAAAATCATAAAATATTATGGAAGATTGAGGGGAAAATTAACCATTTAAATATTGAGAATATATACCAATAACAATCCCTGTGTTCAGTTGATAAGGGAAGTAAAGAATTAATTGCAAAAGCTCCTCCTTTCTCTGGCAAGTCAGCCAGGACCCCTTTGCTGGCCAGATAAGAGGATCTCCCTGATCCAGGTGCAGAAACTTGGAGTTTTCGTTTACACTTAGTGATCCAGGAAAAGAGAATCACCCTCACAGAAACAAAAACTCTTATGCAGATAGCATGCATAAATAAAAGTAGTTATCTTATTAAAAATTCATTGTCTGTCACTAGCTCCACAGGTACATTAGGAGTTCAAAACAATAATTCTTGTGCCTTAAGTTAGCATAATTTTGTCAAGAGGCAAATCATCTGCCTTGTGTCTCACTAGTATTAAAGTTTTGTATAGATAAATCCAGTCAACATTTCATCATCTGTCTTTGTACCCACAATAAATTGTCCAGTCCTGGTTTATTATTTTTAATTATCAGATGGTGGTTTCACAGCCAGCCCAGAAGGAATGCCTTCTCTGATTGCAAATCTGTTCCAAGCCTGCTTTTTATCCCAATACAAGTGGCCCATGGCACATGAAGGTTAACAGAGCCTTAATTGCAGACTTCATATTATAGAGGGCTCAAAATTACCTGTATGCATTTAGGAATTGTATAGACCCATTAATAGGACTTACTAAATCATTGAATTATCTACATAGCAATGCTATAAAATAGTACATCATTTTCATCGATTAGCAAAAATTCTGTCCAACAGAGTAGGCTAATGACAAGGAATTATTATATTATTTAAATAATAGTGACAGAAAAGGCATATAAAATGCAAAAAAAGCAATACTGAAATGAAGTCTCTTTGGGCCTTGCTTCTTAGAGCTCATCCATTGTAGACCATGCAATACAATGCACCATCTCCGGAGGTCACTGGCATGCCTTTAGCCTATTCTAGATGGCTCTAGACACCATTAGAAACAAAGCAGCATGATTGGATTTTAGGGAGCCTGATAATGGAAAAAAAGATTCTTTTAATATACTTACTCATGTGAGTAGAACAAGCAGAATGCTCCCTTACCCACCCACTCCCACTTCTTGGCCCTGGCATTACCCTGTATGGGGGCATATAAAGTTTGCTAGACCAAGGGGCCTCTCTTCCCAATAATGGCTGACAAGGCCATGTTCTGCTACATATGCAGCTAGAGACATGAGATCTGGAGGTACTGATTAGTTCATATTGTTCACATATAGGGTTGCAGACCCATTCAGCTCTTGGGCATTTTCTCTAGCCCCTACATTGGGGACCCTGTGTTCCATCTTATAGATGATTGTGAGCATCCACTTCTGTATTTGCCAGGAACTGACAAAGCCTCAGAGGAGACAGCTATATCAGGATCCTTTCAGCTAAATATTACTGGCATGTGCAGTAGCATCTGCATTTGGTGGCTGATTATGGGATGGATCCCTGGTGGGGGCAGTCTCTGGATGGTCCATCCTTTCATCTAACTGCCAAATTTTGTCTCTGCAACTCTTTCCATGGATATTTTATTCCCTATTCTAGAGAGGAATGAAGTATCCATGCATTGGTATTCCTTCTTGATTTTCTTGTGTTTGGGAAGATGAATCTTGGGTATTCTAGGTTTCTGGTCTAATATTCACTTATCAGTGTGTACATATCAAGTGACTTCTTTTGTGATTGGGTTACCTCACTCAGGATGATATCCTCCAGATATATCCATTTATCCAAGAATTTCATAAATTCATTGTTTTTGATAGCTGAGTAGTACTCCATTGTACCACACTTTCTGTATCCATTCCTCTGTTGAAGGACATCTGGGTTATTTCTAGCTTCCAGCTATTATAAATAAGGCTGCTATGAACATAGTGGAGCATGTGTCGTTATTGCCAGTTGGGACATCTTCTGGGTATTTGCCCAGGAGAGGTATTGCTGGTTCTACCAGTAGTACTATGTCCAGTTTTCTGAAGAACCACCAGACTGATTTTCAAAATGGTCGTAAGAGCTTGCAATCCCACCAGCAATGGAGGAGTGTTCCTCTTTCTCCATATCCTCACCAGCATTTGCTGTCACCTGAATTTTTGATCCTAGCCATTCTGATTGGTGTGAGGTGGAGTCTCAGCATAGTTTTGATTTGCATTTCCCTGATGATTAAAGATGTTGAACATTTTTTCAAGTGCTTCTCAGCCCTTCCATATTCCTCAGTTGAGAATTCTTTGTTTTGTTTTGTACCCCATTTTTAATGGCGTTATTTGAATTTTTGGAGTTTAGGTTCTTGAGCTCTTTGTAAACATTGGATATTAGCCTCCTATCAGATTTAAGAGTGGTAAAAATTCTTTCCCAATCTGTTGATGGCCTTTTTGTCTTATTGACAGTATCTTTTGCCCTACAGAAGCTTTGCAATTTTATAAGGTCTCATTTGTTGATTCTTGATCTTATAGTACAGGCTATTGCTCTTCTGTTTAGGGAATTTTTCCCCATGTGCCTTTGAGGGTTTTCCCCATTTTCTCCTCTATTAATTTCAGTGTCTCTGGTTTTATGTGGAGTTCTTTGATCAACTTAAAATTGAACTTTGTACAAGGAGATAAAAATGGATCAATTCATATTCTTCTACATGATAACAGCCAGTTGTGCCAGCACCATTAGGTGAAAATGCTGTCTTTTTTTTTCCACTGGATGGTTTTAGCTCCCTTGTCAAAGATCGGGTGATTAAAGGTGTGTGGATTCATTTCTGGATCTTCAATTCTATTCCATTGATCTACCTGTCTGTTCCTGTACCAGTACCATGCAGTTTTTATCACAATTGCTCTGTAGTACAGCTTGAGATCAGGCATGGTGATTTCCCCAGAGGGTCTTTTACTTTTGAGAAGAGTTGTTGCTATCCTAGTTTTTTTGTTATTCCAGATGAATTTGCAAATTGCCCTTTATAACTCAGTGAAGAATTGAGTTGGAATTTTGATGGAGATTGCATTGAATCTGTATATTGCTTTCCGCAGGATAGCCATTTTGACTATATTAATCCTGCCAATCCATGAGCATGGGAGATCTTTCCATCTTCTGAGATCTTCTTCAATTTCTTTCTTCAGAGACTTGAAGTTCTTATCATAGATATCTTTCACTTCCTTAATTAGAGTCACACCAAGGAATTTTATAATATTTGTGACTATTGTGAAGGGTGTTGTTTCTCTAATTTCTTTCTCATCCTTTTTATCCTTTGTGTAGAGAAAGGCCACTGATTTGTTTGAGTTAATTTTATATCAACTACTGCTGTTTTTCAGGTTTATGATTTCTCTGGTGGAATTTTTGGGGTCAGTTACATATACTATCATATCATCTGCAAATAGTGATATATTGACTTCTTCTTTTCCAATTTGTATCCCCTTGATCTCCTATTTTTTTGTCGAATTGCTCTGGCTAGGACTTCAAGTACTATATTGAGTAGGTAGGGAGAAAGTAGCCAGCCTTGTCTAGTCCCTGATTTTAGTGGGATTGCTTCCAGCTTCTCTCCATTCACTTTGATGTTGGCTACTGGTTTGCTGTAAATTGCTTTTATTATGTTTAGGTATGGGCCTTGAATTCCTGATCTTTATATGACTTTCATCACGAAGAGGTGTTGGATTTTGTCAAATGCTTTCTCAGAATCTAATGAGATGATCCTGTGATTTTTTTCTTTGAATTTTTCATATAGTGAATTACATTGATGGATTTCTGTATATTAAACCATCCCTGCATCCCTTGGAATAAGCCTACTTGGTCATGATGGATGATAGTTTTGATGTGTTCTTGTATTCGGTTTGTGAGGAATTTATTGAGTATTTTTGGATCAATATCCATAAGGGAAATAGGTCTGAAGTTCTCTTTCTTTGTGGTATCTTTGTGTGGTTTAGGTATCAGAGTAGTTGTGGCTTCATAGAATAAATTGGGTAGAGTACCTTCTGTTTCTATTTTGTGGAATAGTTTGAGGAGAGTTGGAATTAGGTCTTCTTTGAATATCTGATAGAACTCTGCACGAAACCCATCTGGTCCTGGGCTTTTATGGGTTGGGATACTGTTAATGACTGCTTCAAATTCTTTAGGGGAAATGGGACTGTTAAGACTGTTAATCTGATCCTGATTTAACTTTGGTACCTGTTATCTGTCTAGGAATTTGTCCATTTCATCCAATTTTTCCAGTTTTGTTGAGTATAGCCTTTTGTAGTAGGATCTGATGATATTTTGGATTTCCCCAGGATCTGTTGTTATGTATCCTCTTTCATTTCTGATTTTCTTAATTGGGATACTGTCCCTGTGTCCTTTAGTTAGTCTGGCTAAGCATTTATCTATCTTGTTGATTTTCTCAAAGAACCAGCTCCTGGTTTGGTTGATTCTTTGAATAGTTCTTCTTGTTTCCACTTGGTTGATTTCAGCCCTACACTCCTCTTAGGTGAATTTGCTTCCTTTTGTTCTAGAGTTTCTAGGGGTGCTGTCAGACTGCTAGTGTATGCTCTCTCTAGTTTCTTTTTGGGGGCACTCCGGTCTATGACTTTTTCTCTTAGAACTGCTTTAATTGTGTCCCCTAAGTTTGGTTATTTTGTGGCTTCATTTTCATTAAACTCTAAAAAGTCTTTGATTTCTTTCTTTCTTTCTTTCTTTCTTTCTTTCTTTCTTTCTTTCTTTCTTTCTTTCTTATTAGATATTTTCTTAATTTACATTTCAACTGCTAACCTGAAAATCCCCTCCCCGTCCTCCCTCCCTGCTCCTCTGCCCACCCACTCCCACTTCTTGGCCCTGGTGTTCCCCTGATTTCTTTATTTCTTCCTTGACTAATGTATCATTGAATAGAATGTTGTTCAGTTTCCATGTGAACGTTGACTTTCTATTATTTATGCTGTTATTGAAGATCAGCCTTAGTCTGTGGTGATTTGATAGGATGCATGGAATAATTTCAATATTTTTGTATCTGTTGAAGTCTTTTGTGACCAATTATATGGTCAATTTTGGAGGAGGTACCATGAGGTGCTAGGAAGAAGTTATATCCTTTTGTTTTAGGATAAAATGTTCTGTAGATAACTATTAAATCTATTGTTTCATAACTTCTATTAGTGTCCATGTGTCTCTGTTTAGCTTCTATTTCCAGGATCTGTCCATTGGTGATAGTGGGGTGTTGAAGTCTCCCACTATTATTGTGTGAGGTACAATGTGCACACAATACTGAAGTTTCTTTAATGAACTTGGCTGCCCCTGCATTTGGAGCTTAGACATTTAGAATTGAGAGTTCATCTTGGTAGATTTTACCTTTGATGAACATGAATTGTCCCTCCTTGTCTTTTTTGTTAACTTTGGGTTGGTCATCAATTTTATTCAATATTAGAATGGCTACTCCAGCTATTTTCTTTGGACCATTTGCTTGGAAAATTGTTTTCTAGCCTTTTACTCTGAGGTAGTGTCTGTCTTTATCCCAGAGGTTGGTTTCCTGTAAGCAGCAAAATGTTGAGTCCTGTTTGTGTAGCAAGTCTGTTAGTCTATGTCTTTTTATTGGGGAATTGAGTCCATTGATGTTAGAGAAATCAAAGAAAAGTATTTGTTGCTTCCTGTCATTTTTGTTGTTAAATTTGGGAATCTGTTCTTTTGGCTGTTTTCTTTAAGTTTTGTTAAAGGATTACTTTCTTGTTTTTTTAGGGTGTAGTTTCCATCTTTGTGTTGGTGTTTTCCCTTTATTATCCTTTAAAGGGATAGATTAATGGAAAGATATTGTGTGAATTAGTTTTTGTCATGGAATACTTTGGTTTCTCCATCTATGGTTATTGAGAGTTTTGTATGGTATAGTAGCCTGGGCTGGCATTTGTGTTCTCTTAGCGTCTGTATAACATCTGTCCAGGATCTTCTGCCTTTCATAGACTCTGGTGAGAAATCTGGAGTAATTCTTATAGGCCTGCCTTTATATGTTACTTGATCTTTTTCCCTTATTAATTTTAATATTCTGTCTTTATTTATTATATTTGTTGTTCTTCTTATTATGGCCTGGAGGAATTTCTTTTCTGTTCTAGTCTATCTGTAGTTTTGTAGGATTCTTGTATGTTCATTTGCATCTCTTTCTTTAGGTATGGGAAATTTTCTTCTATAATTTTCTTGAAGATATTTGCTGTCCCTTTAAGTTGAAAATCTTCATTCTCATCTACTCCTATTATCCGTAGGTTTGGTATTCTCATTGTATCCTGGATTTCCTGGAAGTTGTGAGTTAGGATCTTTTTTCATTTTGCATATTCTTTCATTGTTGTGTTCCTGTTCCCAATGGAATCCTCTGCACCTGAGATTATGTCTTCCATCTCTTGTATTCCGTTGCTGATGCTCACATCTGTGGTTCCTGATTTCTTTTCTAGGGTTTCCAGAGTTGTCTCACTTTGGATCTCCTTTCATCTTTCTATATATCAAGTGAAATGTAAATAGAGAAAATATTTAATAAAAAAGGAATCAAAAAATAAAAAAGAAGTGCTAACAATATTTTCAAGGATCAACTCTGAAACTACTTTTTGACAAAATTATTACAGTAGTTCTTTTATTAGGATATTGACTGTTCTAGGGAATACAAGAGGAATTGCATTTGAATGTAGAATAGGTCTATTTATAAAGTCAATTGCACTCATTTACCAATTATAAAATTATGAATTGAATTCACGCCTTGGTTTTTTAAGTTGTAAAATAAATACATTTTTATTTTTACACCAAGTGTTACATATTCAGCAAAGGGTCCATGTTTTAAAGCATCATAAATGACAAATATTTGTATCTGGAATTTTACATATGTTAATGTCCAGCTTTTCCAGTAAAATAGTATAACCATCATGTATTTAGCCTTATCAAAGTGTTAAATATAACAGAAATAGAAAATATTTTGGCCACCTAATAATGAAGATGGTATAACTATATAAATTTACAATGAAATCCTTCACTTATTTTTTTTTAATTTCATCTGTTTGTATATTATATGATGAGCTGATTACATTTCCAGCATATAACGGTTATACACATAATGCTTTGAACAATGAATGTCTGAATAGTATAACATGGATGATTTTTAAGTGAATGAAGATGATAACTACAGATAAACAAATGATTAATTTAAACACTTTCCTATAAATTATTATATAGACAATGATACATAATTGAAGGAGAATGGAACAATGGTCAGTGTGCAGTTTTAAACAACGTATAAATTTGGTTCCCAGCTGCTAGCTAGATCTTACATTCCAAAGGTTTTGCTAGCTTCAAAAACAGGACCACCAGCTGGGACCAAGTTTTTCCAAACATGAGCCTTTGGCAGAGATTTCAGATTCAAACTGCATATTAAACTGCCGACTCTATAAGCAATTTTTTTTATTATGTTAACACCCAATGTGCTAAAGGAAGAGGGGGGAATAAACCGACCTACTAAATACTCTATTTCACCATGCATGTCTCTGTCAGTCTTGAAGCTACCCTGAGCAACCCCACTGTTAGACTACTACAAAGAAGTATTCTTCAGGTTGCAAGAGAGGGCTTTGATCAATCAATTGCCACTGGCCAGGGAGCATTAAAGACTAAAATTATAATTGCACAATTACATATTCTCTTTTGTGTTGGTACATTTTTCAGAGAAGTATGTATCTGCAATGATTCTCAGCTTAGCTTGATATATAAAAACAAAACAAAAGAAAACAAAACATGATTACAAAGTTTTATACGAAACAAAATTTTAGCTGATGTTTTTTCTGCATTTGTGCCATGGGCATGAGATTTGTCTTTTTCCATGGATTAGCCAGATGGAATGTCATGAATCTGTATACCTTTGCATTTCTAGTGGGGTTAGGGGACTGGGGAAGCAGGAACAATATGAACTAACCAGTACTCCCAGAGCTCATGTCTCTAAATGCATATGTAGCAGAAGATGGCCTAGTTGGCCATCATTGGGAAGAGAGGCCCCTTGGTCTTGCAAACTTTTTATGCCCCAGTACAGGGGAATGCCAGGGGCAAGAAGTGGGAGTAAATGGGTAGGGGAGCAGGGCAGGGAGGGGATGGTATAGGGGACATTTGGGATAGCATTTGAAATGTAAATGAAGAAAATATCTAATAAAAATTTGAAAAAAATAAAGAGAAGGCTTTCTGTGTTACAGCTGTCTTTACTAGAGGCTGAAGGGACAATATGTCCAATTTTCCAAGGAACCATCAAACTGATTTCCAGAGTGGTTGTACCAGCTTGCAATCCCATCAGCAATGGAGCAGTGTTCCCCTTTCTCCACAACCTAGTCAGCATCTGCTCTCACCTGAGTTTTTGAGCTTAGTCCTTCTGACTAGTGTGAGGTGGAATCTCAGGGTTGTTTTTATTTGCATTTCCCTGATGACTAAGGATGTGAACATTTTTTTTTTTTTTTTAGGTGCTTCTCAGACATTCAGTATTCCTCAGTCGAGAATTCTTTGTTTAGCTCTGTACCCCATTTTTAATAGTATTATTTGGTTCTCTGGAGTCTAACATGGGACTCATGGCTCTAGCTGCATATGTAGCTGAGGATGGCCTAGTTGGTCATCAATGGGAGGAAAGGCCCTTGGTCCTGTGAAGGCTCTATGACCAAATATAGGGGAATGCCAGGGCCAGGAAGCAGTAGTGGGTGGGTTTGTGAGCAGGAGGAGGGGGTAGGGGTTTTTTTGAGTGGAAACCAGGAAAGAGGATAACATTTGCAATGTAAATAGAGAAAATTAAAAAAAGAAAAGAAAAGGAAAGGAAAGGAAAGAAAAGAAAAGAAAAGAAAAGAAAAGAAAAGAAAAGAAAAGAAAAGAAAAGAAAAGGAAAGAAAAGAAAAGAAAAGAAAAGACAAATTTACCAATCTTCATCCAAAGCATGAGTCTGTGCTCTACTTGTCAATTGGGAGTACAGTCCCAATGTTAAAATACCTCACTTCCAATATATTCTCAGTTGATCACTTTTACTTTATTTTGGATTTTATTTGATATATATCTAGGAAGTTCTCTATGTCATGAAAGTTCTGCACTACAAACTAAGTTCTTGTTGTATTTAGCTTGGCGTTCCTTAGTATAGTCTTTAAAACCTGTACAGTCACAATCTAAGGGATTAATTCCGTATACTGGTACTCAAACTCTATTATTTACTAGTTTTGCTAGAATATGTTTAACTCAACATATTTCAGCTTTCATATAGGAGAAAGACCATGCAGTTCTTGCTTTTCATTTTTCTCTGGCTGTCTGGGCTTAGCAGCTGCCAACTCCAACTGCTTTGCTGTGAAGAAAATATTCTATTCACTTTGGAGGAGAATAGTATTATTTTATTATAGGTAACATAGTTTCTGTATCAACTTGTACACAGGTATCAAGGTTGGCTTTGTATTTTAGCTGTTGTATAATATACTGAAGTAAAAGATGGATGAAGTTATATTTCTGGTATCATAATTACCCAGGTACATGATGTTGTATATATTGTATATAGTTGATGGTTATATAAGTTAGTATATTAGTATGTTTAAATTTAAACTATTTCATCTATTTATCTTTATAGAATTTTAAACCAAAAAGTACCACTTATATCTAATATTTAGTTATAGTAAAACAGTTTGTTGAAAATTTATGAAAATACTATCCATATTGTCTTCCTCATCATGAAATTATGTGTTAGTTTTTGTTCTGTTCCATGTTTTATAAGTTTTTGACAATTGATACACATTATTCTCAGAGTTACAACATATATTTGTAAAAGACTTTTTTCAGCCATTTTTTTTTTTTTTTTTTTTTACTTTCAAAGCTATTATACTGATTTAGGAAAACGTACTGTGAACTCCTCCTTTCAACAAAAACTGTATATTGAAGCAGTATATATGGAAGTACTCCAAATGATTTGCACCAACCTGGTTATGAATTCTGAATTCTACGAACTAATTCTGCTTAGCTGACTTAGAATGCTCTAGGGGACCCTTCAGGGCAAGAATTAAATCTGGGAGGACAGAATAATAGCTGATTTGAAGTAACATTTTGCAGAGATGTTTTGTCACTCATGATTCAGGGTACTAATCTATACTACTCTGACTTTGCCAAATGAGATTATATGAAAGAAGATATAAGGAAAGCAAAAAATTACAGGATACATTAAGACAACTAAAAGTCAATTAATTCTAATGTAAGGTCTCAAAGACCTTTTACATATTTTATAATTGAGTAATAACTTATAATTATTTTTAAATATGCATATACTTAGATTTTTCTTTATAGGGATTATATTTTTGGTAGCAATTGATATAAAGAACATTAGCTCAACAATACTAACTTTATTATTATTATTATTATTATTATTATTATTATTATTATTATTATTATTATTATTATTTTGACACCCCAGATATTATTCCCTGCCCCGGTCTACTCTCCAACTGTTCTACATGCCATACCTTTTCCCTTGACAACTGACTCTACAAGGATATCCCCACCGCCCCGCCCCAACAGAACTCTGAACTCCCTGGGACTTCCAGTCTCTTGAGGGTTAGGTGCATCTTCTCTGAGTGAGTCTAGACTTGGCAGTCCTCTGCTGTATGTGTGTTGGGGACCTCATAACACCTGGTTTCTGCTACTTGGTTGTGTGATCCAGTGTCTGAGAGATCTCAGGGGTTCAGATTAATTGAGACTGCTGGTCCTCTTACAGGGTCGCCCTCCTCCTCAGCTTCCTCCAGCTTTTCCCTAATTCAATCACAGTGATCAGCAGCTTCTGTTCATTTGTTAGGTGCAAATATCTGCATCTGACTCTTTCAGTTTCTTGTTGGGTCTTTCAAAGGGCAGTCATGATAGGTCTGTTTTTGTGAGTGCTCAACAATCTTAGGAATAGTGTCAGGCCCTGGGGTCTTCCCTTGAGCTGGGCCCCATTTTGGGCCTGTCACTGGACCATTTTTTTTCCTCAGGGTCTTCTCCATTTCCATCCCTACAGTTTTTCAGACAGAAACAATTATGGGTCAGAGGTGTTTATTGTGGGATAGTAACCCTATCCCTCATTTAGTGCCCTGCTTTTCTGCTGGAGGTGGGCTCTACAAGTTCCCTCTCCCCACTGTAGGGCATTTTATCCGGAGTCCCTCCCTTTAAGTCCTGAGAGTCTATCAATTTCCAGGTCTCTGGCACATTGTGGACTGTTCCCCCCACCCTTCTACATCCCTAGGTTTCCTCTTTCCATTCTTTCTGCTGGATCTCACAGCTTCAGTCCTTTCTTCCCACCTAATACCAGATCATGTTCCCCACTAACCCCACCCCAATCCTGTCCTCTTTCCCTTCCTGGTCCTTCCCTTTCTTCTCCCTTGTGGTTGCTTTCTTCTCCCTCCCAAGTGAGACTGAGGCCTCCACATTTGGACCCATCAGCTTGTTGACTTTTTGAGTTCTGTGAACTCTATATTGGTTATTCTGTACATTATTTTTTTGGCTAATATCCAAAATATTATTAGTGAGTACATACTATGCATGTTCTTTTGAGTCAAGGTTACTGCACTCAAGATGATATTTTCCAGCTTCATCCATTTGCCTGCAAAACTCAGGATGTTCTCATTCTTAAGAGCTGAGTAGTATTCTACTGTGTAAACGAACCACATTTTCAGTACCCATTCTTCTATAATGGGACATCTGGGTTGTTTCCAGCTTCTGGATTTCACAAACAAGGCCGCTATGACCATAGTTGAACATGCCCCTCTGTGGAATGGTGGGGCATCTCTTGGGTATATTCCCAAGAGTAGTATTTCTGGGTCTTCAGGTAGTCTATTTCCCATTATCTGAGGAACGTCCAGAATGATTTCCAGAGTGTTTGTAGCAATTTTCAATCCCACCAGCAAAGGAGAAGTGTTCCTTTCTCCACATCCTTGATAATGTGTCTTGTTACCTGAGGTTTTGATCTTAGCAATTCTGATTGGTTTAAGGTGGAATCTCAGGGTTGATTTGATTTGATTTACATTTCTCTGACTTTGAACTTTTCTTTAGGTGCTTCTCAGCCATTCAAGATTCCTCTGTTGTGAATTCTCTCTTTATTTCTATACCCCATTTTTTGATTGGGTTGTTTGGATTTGGGTGGTTAGGTTCTTGAGTTCTTCATATATATATATATATATATTTAGGGTATTAGCCCTCTATTGAATGTGGGGTTTTTCTCAGTCTGTAGGTTGCAAATTTGTCCCATTTACATTGTCCTTTGTCTTACAGAAGCTTTTCAGTTTCATGAAGTCCCATTCAACAATTCTTGATATTAGAGCCTGAGCCATTGGAGGTCTGTTTAGAAAATTTCCCCATGTGCAAATGAGTTCAAGACTCTTTCCCACTTTCTCTTCTAATAGATTGAGTGCATCTGGTTTTGTTTTGAGGTCCTTAATCCATGTGGACTTGAGCTCTGTACAAGGTGACAAATATGGGTCTATTTTTATTTTTCTACATACAGAGAGCAAGTTAGACCAGCACCATTTATTTAAGATGCTTTCTTTTTTCCATTGTATATTTTTGGCTTCTTTGTCAAAGATCAAGTGTGTGTAAGTGTGTGATTTTATTACTGGGTCTTCAATTCTATTCCCTTGACCAATCTGTCTCTGTACCAATAACATGCAGTTTTGATCACAATTACTCTGTAGTAAATCTTGAGGTCAGGGATCGTGAGTCCCCCAGCAGTTCTTTTATTGTTCAGAATTGTTTTGGCTATTATGTATTGTTTGTTTATTTGTTTGTTTGCTTTTCCAGATGAATTTCAGAATTGCTTTTTCCATGTCTTTGAAGAATTGTTTGGGGGTTTTGATGGGGATTGCATTGAATCTGTAGATTACCTTCAGTATGATGGCCATTTTTGCTATGTTAATTTTGCCAATCCATAAGCATGGGAGATCTCTCCATATTCTGAGACTTTCTTTAATTTCTTTCTTGAGAGACTTGATGTAAATGTCATACAGATCTTACACTTGTTTGGTTAGAGTTACACCAAGATATTTTATATTATTTGTGGTTATTGGGAAGAGTTGTTTCTCTCATTTCTTTTTTTAGCCTGTTTATCATTTGTATAAAGGAAAGCTACTGATTGATTAGAGGTAATTTTATATCTGGCCACTTTGCTGAAGTTGTTTATTAGCTGGAGAAGTTCAACAGTAGAATTTTCAGACTTGTTTATGTATAATATCATCTCATCTGCAAATAGTGATACTGTTACTTGATCCTTGCCAATTTGCAACCCCTTGATTTTTGTTTTCTGATGGTTCTAGCTATCACTTTCAGAAATATATTGAATAGATATGAGGAGAATGTTGTGTTGTCCTTGTGTTGTCCCCAATTTTATTGGGATTGCTTCAAGTATTTCTCCATTTAATTTGATATTGGTTGTTTGTATGCGGTATATTACTTTTATTATGTTTATGTATGGGCCTTGAATTCCTGTTCTCTCAGATACTTTTAACATGAAGGGGTATTGTACTTTGTCAAATGCTTTTCTACATCTAAGGAGATAATCATGTGATTCTCTTTTTTTTTCTTTTATATTAATTGTTTTTTTTTCCTTTTTTATTAGATATTTTCTTCATTTACATTTCAAATGCTATCCCCAAAGCTCCCTATACTCTCCCCCTGCCCTGCTCCCCAAACCCTCCCACTCCTGCTTCCTGGCCCTGGCATTCCCACTGTACTGAGGCATATTGAGTTTATCTATACAGTGGATTACTTTAATAGATTTTTCGTATATTAAACTCACCTTGCTTCCCTGGGATGAAGCCTACTTGGTTGTGGTGAATGATGGTTTTGATGTGTTCTTGGATTTGGTTTACAAGAATTTTACTGAATATTTTTGCATCAATATTCATGAGCAAGATTGGTCTGAAGTTCTCCTTTTTGGTTGGGTCCTTGTCTGGTTTATGTATTATAGTAATTTTGCCTTCATAAGATGAATTAGGTAGTGTTCCTTCTGTTTCTGTTTTATGGAATAGTTTGAGGAATATTGTCATCAGGTCTTCTTTGAAGGTCTGGTAGAATTCTGCCCTAAATCCATTTGGTCCTGGGCTTCTTTGTTGTTGTGTTTGGGAGGCTTTGAATGACTTCTTCTATTTCCTTATGGTATATGGGCCTGTTTAGATAGTTTACCTGTTCTTGATTTAACTCCATTATGTAGAATCGGTCTAGAAAAAGATCCACTTTATCTAGATTTTCCAGTTTTGTTGAGTATTGGCTTTTGTGGTAGGACCTGATGATTTTTTGAATGTCCCCCATTTCTGATGTTATGTCTCCCTTTTCAACTCTGATTTTGTTATTTGGGATACTGCCTCTCAGCTCTTTAGTTAGTTTGGCTAATGGTTTTCTCTCAAAGAAAAACTTTTGGTTTTGTTGATTCTTTGTATTGTTCTCTTTATTAGTATTAGGTTGATTTCAGCCCTGAGTTTGACTATTTCCTACTATCTCCTCGTTTGGGGGGAGTTTACTTCTTTTTGTTCTAGAGCTCTCTTTTGTGTCGTTAAGTTACTAGTGTAAGTCTCTCCAGTTTCTTTACCAGGGCACTTGAATTTTCCTCTTAGCACTTCTTTCATTTTTTTTTTTTCATAAGTTTGGGTATGATATGTCAACATTTTCATTAAATTCCAGGAAGCCTTTAATTTCTTTCTTATTTCTTCCTTGATCAAGTTACCTCTGAGTAGAGTCATTCAGTTTCCACATGTATGTGGACTTTCTGTTGTTTGCTGTAATTGAAGACCAGCCTTAGGCCATAGTAATTTACTCGGATGCATGTGATTATTTCATTCTTCTGTTATCAGTTGAAGATTATTTTGTGACCAATTATATGGTCAGTTTTGGAGAAGGTACCATGAAGTGCCAGAAGAAGGTGTATTATTTTGTTTTAGGATTAAATATTCTGTAGATAACTGTTAAACTCATTTTGTTCAAAATTATATTAGTTCCACTGTATTTCTGCTTAGTTTCTGTTTCAATGACCTGACCATTGAGAGTGGGGTATTGAAGTCTCCCACTATTATTTTGTGGGATCCAATGTGTTTTTGAGCTTTACTAAAGTTACTTTTATGAATGTGGGTTTCCTTGCATTTGGGGCATGCATGATCATAATTGAGACTTTCTTTTGGTGGATTTTCCTTCTGATGAATATGAAGTATCCTTCCTCATCACACTCAATAACTTTTGACTGAAAGTCTATTTTATTGGATATTAGGATGACAACTTCAGCTTGTTTCTTGGGCCCATTTGCTTGAAGGACACTTTTCTCCTTTTTACACTGAGATACTGTGTATCTTTGTTATTGAGGTGTGTTTCTTGCATGCAGCAAAATGCTGGATCTTGTTTGAATATCCAGTCTGTTAGCTTATGTCTTTTTATAGGCAAGTTGAGTCAATTAATATTGAGAGGTATTAACGACAGATGACTGTTCATTTCTGTTACATATGTTCTTAAAGGTGGCTTTATATGCTTGTGCTTGTCCTCTTTTAGCATTTTTATTTTTTTTGTTTTGTTTTGCTTTTTTAAAATTTTCTATTTTATTTATTATATGTAAGTACACTGTAGCTGTCTTCAGACACTCCAGAAGAGGGTGCCAGATCTCGTTACGGATGGTTGTGAGCCACCATGTGGATGCTGGGATTTGAACTTATCACCTTTGGAAGAGCAGTCGGGTGCTCTTACCCGCTGAGCCATCTCACCAGCCCATTTTTTTTGTTTTTGTTTTTTTGTTTTGTTTTGTTTTTGTTTTTGTTTTTTAATGGCTTTTTTTGTAAGATGCTTAATATCTTCTCTTTTCTTTGAGTTAGGTACCTTTCTTGCATTGGAGTTTTCCTTCTAGTATCTTCTGTAGGGCTGAATTGGTAGACAGATACTCTTTGAAGTTGGATTCACCTGGACTATTTGGGCTTCTACATCTATATTAATTGAGAAATTTGCAGGGTACAGTAGCCTGGGCTGGTAATTGTGTTTGCTTAGAGTCTGCATGATCTCTGATCAGGCTCTTCTGGCTTTCATAATCTCTGTTGAGAAGTCTGGTGTTATTCTAATAGGTCTACCTCTGTATGTTACTTGGCCACTTTCCCTTGCAACTTTTAATATTCTTTCTTTGTTCTGTGTGTTTAGTGTTTTGTTGTTGTTGTTCTTGTTGTTGTTGTTTGGTTTGGTTTGGTTTGGTTTGGTTTGGTTTGGTTTGGTTTTTCGAGACAGGGTTTCTCTTTATGGCCCTGGCTGTCCTAGAACTCACTTTGTAGACCAGGCTGGCCTCGAACTCAGAAATCTGCCTGCCTCTGCCTTTCAAGTGCTGGGATTAAAGGTGTGCACCACCATACCTGGCTGTGTTTAGTGTTTTTATTATTATGTGGCAAAATAATTTTTTTTTCTTTTCAGATTCCATTTTGATTGGGGAAATTTTCTTCTATGATTTTGTTGAAGATATTTTCAGGTCTTTGAGCTGGGAATCTTCATTCTCCTTTATACTAATTATTCTTAGATTTGGTCTTTTTTTTTTTTTTTTTTCCAAGACAGGGTTTCTCTGTGTAGCCCTGGCTGTCCTGGAACTCACTCTGTAGACCAGGCTGGCCTTGAACTCAGAAATCTGCCTGCCTCTGCCTCCTGAGTGCTGGGATTAAAGGCGTGCGCCACCACGCCCGGCTGATTTGGTCTTTTCATTGTGTCCTGAATTTCCTTGATGCTTTGAGTTAGGGGATTTTTGTTTTGAATTTTCTTTGTGTCAATCTCTTCTATGATATCTTCTACACTAGAGTTTCTCTTCTGTATCTCTTGTATTCTGTTGGTGATACTTACATCTGTATTTCCAGACCCCTTTCCTAGGTTTTATATTTCCAGGTTTGCCTCCACTTGTGTTTTTCTTTTATTCTACTTCCACTTTTAGGTCTTTAATTGCTTTATTCAATTCCTTATCTGTTTGATTGTGTTATCCTGTATTTCTTTCAGTGAATTATTTATGTCCTCCTTCAAGGACTCTATTATCTTCATGAGATATAATTTTAGGTCAGCCTTCTGATTTTCAGCTATGTTGGTGTATTCAGGACTTGCTGTGGAAGGATTACTGTATTCTGATGAAACCCACATATATTGGCTTCTGTTGCTATGGACTTGTGCTTGCCTCTTGCCGTCTGTTTTTCCTGGTCTTTGCTGGTGTGGGTGACTCTGTTTAGAGTCTGCCTCTTTTGTCACTGGATTATTTCAGGTCTCCTGGTAGGCCTGTGGCCCTGGCTATAGCAGGGTCTACAGAGACGCAGAGAAGCTGTTGTCTTTCATGAAGATTTTCTCCTGGGGGTGGGGGGGGGCGCAGAGGGGTATGGTCTTTGGTTTCTGTTTTCCTATGTGCAACAGAACTCCAGGAAGGCTTTTAGTCTGTTGTGCCAGTTGCCCTGCAAGCAACAGAGCCCCTGGGAGGTCTTCAGACTGTGGTGTTGGTTGCCCAGTTGTCCTGTGTTCAGAGGAACTCCTGGGATGCCTTCAAACTGTGGTATCTTCAGGAGAGCAGACAAGCTGGCAATCAGTTGCTCAGTTGCCCTGTGTGCAGTGTGGATCTCCTGGGATGCCTCAGGCTGTGATGTCAGATGCCCTGAGTGCAGCAGATCTCCTGGTATGCCTCTCATGATGTGGCATCAAATGCTTTGCATGCAGTGGATTTTCTGGGATGCCTCAGGATACGATGTCTTCAGGGGAGTAGGCTAGCTAGCAGTCTGCCCCAGCAGAAAGTACCTGGAGGAAATGGAGTGGTATTCAGGAGTGATGGGTCCCTGAGTCCACTGGGCTCACAGCTGCAACTGTGGGTCTTCAGGAGGGTTCTTACCAAATGCTCTGAGTGCAGAGGATCTTCTGGAATGCTGCAAGATATGATGTCTTCTGGGGAGCAGACTAGCTAGCAGTCTGTCCCCACCCCCAACAATACTCACTTTTATGATGTATCAGATGCAGGATATAAAACTAAAATCTATGCTTCATTGAAAATTCACCTACCAATGCCAAAGTTACAGTCCATATATATATATATATATATATATATATATATATATATATATATACTTTGATAATAATAGATAGATTAAAATTACCACTCCTGAATCTACAAGTGAAAACAATGTCCTTAGTAGAGATAAATAAGATATAATAAGTTACCCAAAGAGAATTTGACTATACATTTCTAATATAAAACATAGTGTATACTCTGTTGTACCTAATACTCCTGGATAATTAAAAGAATAGTGTTTAGTGTTTTCTAAACAATGACACTATTAATATACAGGTTTATGTGAAAGGGAAAAATCACATGTGGTCTCTACATTCCACAAACTACAGGTATGTAATGTCTTCTTAGAGAGGACAAATTAGCCTATTCTTAGATTGTGTTCCCTCAGTGGTTATCCAATACAAAGTAGTCAGCCCTGAGACAATATGCACATAAACAACAAAAACAGACTTATCAGATCACATTTACATACCTGTGCATCTACGTGTACATGAAACAGTAATAATTAAAGAAAAAGGACAGGAGAAACCAAGACGTCACCAGGAGCACCCATGAAGCAACAGCACGAGGAGTTCCCACTAAAATATCTGGAAAGGGAATGTTTCCAGCGCCACTAATTTCAACAATTAAATTGGACCAAGTTGATGTCCTAATATAAAAATCAAAAGAACTGCCATCTTGCCTAAAATCATAAGCCAACAAAGGCTTGTGTCATATGCACATAATAACATGTGTTTGACTTGTAGGATGTAAGAAGATAACTCACTCTGTTCCCCATCCTCTTCTCCAACAGGATTTCTCAGAATGCTCTTCTCCTGGATGGAATCTCAGGCAGATCCCATTGTCTTTCATTCCCTGCTAGCCTCAAATGGAATCTAGTTTCAGAAAATAAAATACCTCATGCAGTCTAAAAAAAAAAGGAAAAAAAAAAAAGAATCTGTCAGTTGGAAAAGAAGTCAAGGGAGTATGGAAAGAGTCTAATGGAAAGGCCATTGGAAGGGTTGGCAAGTGAAAGGGAAGGCAAAATTCATGTAGTTATATTTTAATTATAGTTTAAGAGAATACATTTTCATCAATGTATTCATTTATTCTTTTTACATCATGATTGCAGCCCACCAAAAACTTCTTCCTCTCCTCCCAAGTTCAGTTTCTTTTCTCCTCAGAGAAGTAAGGGGAAGACTTGCTTGGGTACCACCTGGCCCTGGGACATCAAGTTGCAGTAGGACTATGCCACATTCTTTCCCACTGTGGCCCTATATAGCAGTCCATCTAGGAGAAGGGAATCTGATGGCAGACAACAGAATCAGAGACAGCCCCCCTGCTCCTTCAATTGTTAGAGAACCCACATGACAAAAGTTAGCTGGTAGAACAGCAGACCTAGTGTTCAATATGGTTTTCTCAGGGGCTTTTGTGGCAGGGCTGGATGCTAATCTTGTTTACAATTCTTTTCTTAAAATGGATCCCAGAGCACGTTCTTACCTTATCTCCCATCCAGAAGAATGTTTTTGAGAATTATACCATGGGACAGTTTGATCACCAGCTTCTGGAAATCACTTTTATCATAGCCATTACAATGTTCTATTTCCTGTTCTGGAGAATCAATCTTCCTCAAAGAAACAAGATAGCAACAGTGACTTTGCTAGCTTTGGCATATCCATAGATGGCCTTGGGCATTAGGACACTGCTTATGAATGTTGCAGTTCCTCTGGCTGCCACATACTAGGCAGGTTCCTTGGCTCTGCTCAGTGGTGCCCTTGGCTTCATGAAAATTATACATTTTTCCAGAAAGAGTTTTCACTGTTTTTGAATGCCAAATTTTGTCCTTTTTGTAAATTATTTAGAAAATATAAAGAAAACACTTGTGTAATATTTTTGTCTGTTTTTCTAATAGTATTTTAGTAGGAAACAGGAAATATACTTAGGATTATTCAAAGAAGATACTTTACCTTAGTCCATCCAATCTACTATAACAAGACTATCATAGAGTGGCTCTTATGGAAGAGATATTTATTTCTCAGATTGGGAACTCCAAGATCAATACACCAATTTGGTGTACTAAAAGGGAAAACTACCAGGCTCTTAAATGTGGAACTTTCTACTGTGATCTTACATGGTGCCCTAGAGGCCACTCTTTGTAGCTTCCTTACCAGAGACTAATTGCATTTATGAAAGCTTCACCTTTATCAGCCAGTCAGCATCCAAAGGTCCCACATCTTAAAAACTTAAATTGTATATTAGGATTTCAGTGGGAATTTAAGAGTTAGAGAGAAGCAATCCATCGGTAAAAATAATTCATTTCCACAGTATGGGCAAATATAAAATTCCTCAGCAGGTAATTCAACACAGCATCACTAACTGCAGAGATGCTGTTATGTCCTGACACCTGCAGGCACCTGGAGAGAGGGGTATCCAATATTCATACTGGATATGAGACAGTGATGGACTGGGGTCAGATTGAGGAGAGCTTTGATCTTCAATTCAGTGAGAAATCATAGGAAAGCTACCCTTTCAAAAGTGAGCCAGGGGCTGATAAACAGCCTGATGTCCATGCCAGATTCTCCATCTGTTTAACACAACTGAATTTAGGAGCCAAAGACTCGATGTAGTGACAGAGTCCAAAATAAAGCAGGATAATGAACAGATATAAAACTTCAGAGAAAAGATTCACTGTACAGTTACACAACAAAATCAAATGTCATTCCTTCATATTTGACATGTCATTCCTTCATATTTGACATGTCATATACATTATATAAAATATAAATATCCAATAATTTTGAAGTTATTTTTAATAACACTAAATTTTTATTAACATGGTGGATAATATTTCTTAAATTAGTTTTGGTTGTTTCTTGCAAGATGAAAATGTGTACTCTAATAGAAAGAATTATAGAAAATAATACAATTAGAATGACCTTGTGAATGTTTGGTTAATATAAAAATGTCTAATATTTTTAGTAATAAATGAGAGTATTATTGAATTTCATAGCACAAATATTTCTACTGTGTCATAAATATATGTGTAATAGAAGATTTTTCAGACATATTTTAATTAACTAAGTTTTGAGTATTATAGCACAGAGGTCAACACTAATGGCTGAATGAGGTAACTATCCAGTAATAATGTCACAATATTAGCCTTTTAGAAAAAAATATCAGACTGTGTATACTGGTTACTGTATCTAGGGTCATTATGCTAACAACTTTTTTTGTTGTTGTTGTTGTTTTTCATTATCTCAGACATTTTTAGATAAAAACCCATTAATACATTTCCTGTATTTTAAAATAAGAAAACAGAGACAGATAAAGATAGTAATTTATTTATGTATAATTTTTACTATTAATTCACAGCTTCTTTTTTAAACTGTGTGTTGTTACTAAGTTACAAACAGCAAACTGGCGATAGCTGAGTTTCTCTTTCATCACTTTGCTTGGCACATGGAGACTAAGAATGATCAAGGCAAGGACTGGAGATGTGCAAACTACTCGGGACATGGGAAAGCCTGGGACAAAATAGGAGATTTTTTTTTTTTTTCAGATTGGTAAAGACATCAGCATTTTTTAATCTGGTGAATGTTAACTGTAAAATCAAAAGAAATTTTTCCAACTTAAATCTTGAGATTTTGTCCAGTTTTCTGAGGAAACTCCAGACTGATTTCCTGAGTGGTTGTACCAGCTTGCAATCCCACCAGCAATGGAGGAGTGTTCCTCTTTCTCCACATCCTCGCTACCGGAAGATCCAGAGATACCTCTACTGCGCATATACCCAGAATATGTTCCAACTGGTAGTAAGGACACACACTCCACTATGTTTAGAGTGGCCTTATTTATAATAGCCAGAAGCTGGAAAGAACCCAGATGTCCCTCAACAGAGTAATGGACACAGAAAATGTGGTACATTTACATAATGGAGTACTACTCAGCTATTAACAAAAATGAACTTATGAAATACTTGGGCAAATGCATGTATCTGGAGGATATCATCCTTAGTGAGGTAACCCAATCACAAAAGAAGTCACTTGATACACACTCACTGATAAGTGGATATTAGCCCAGATACCTAGAAATCCCAAGATATAATTTGCAAAACACAAGAAAATCAAGAAGAACAAAGACCAAAGTATGGATACTTCATTCCTCCATAGAACAGATCACAAAGCACCCATGAAAGGAGTTACAGAGACAAAGATAGAAGCTAAGACAAAAGGATTGACCATCCAGAGACTACACCCCATGGGGATCCATCCCATAATCAGCCACCAAACCCAGACACTATTGCATATGCCAGTAAGATTTTGCTGAAAGGACCATGATATAACTAACTCGTGTGAGGCTATGCCAGTGCCTGGCAAATACAGAAGTGGATGCTCACAGTCATCTATAGGATGAAACACAGGGCCTCCAATATAGGAGCGAGAGAAATTACCCAAGAAGCTGAAAGGGTCTGCAACCATATAAGAGGAACAACAATATGAACTAACCAGTAACCCCATAACTCATGTCTCTCAATGCATATATAGCAGAAAATGGCCTAGTCAGTCATCAGTGGGAAAAGAGGCTCCTTGGTCTAGCAAACTTTATATACCCCAGTACAGAGGAACACCAGGGACAAGAAGGGACAAGTGAGTTGGTAGGGGGGCAGGTATAAGGGAATTTTGGATAGCATTTGAAGTGTAAATGAAGAAAAGACCTAATAAAAAATTGCCTAGAAGAACAACAACTGGAAAGAGAATGTTAAGATTTTCAGTTATCTTCACATAAAATAAGCAGAGAAAAAACTTGAGCTTTTTACAAGGAGATAAGAATGGATTAATTCACATTCTTCTACATGATAACCGCCAGTTGTACCAGCACCATTTGTTGAAAATGTTGTCTTTTTTTCCACTGGATGGTTTTAGCTCCCTTGTCAAAGATCAGGTAACCAAGTTGTGTAGGTTCATTTCTAGGTCTTCAATTCTATCCCATTGATCTACCTGTCTATTGCTGTACCAGTACCATGCAGTTTTTATCACAATTGCTCTGTAGTACAGCTTGAGGTCAGGCATGGTGATTCCCCCAGAGGTTCTTTTATTTTTGAGAATAGTTTTTGCTCTCCTAGGTTTTTTGTTATTCCAGATGAATTTGCAAATTGTCCTTTCTAACTCAGTGAAGAATTGAGTTGGAATTTTGATGGAGATTGCATTGAATCTGTATATTGCTTTCAGCAGGATAGCCATTTTTCCTATATTAATCCTGACAATCCATGAGCATGAGAGATCTTTCCATCTTCTGAGATCTTCTTCAATTTCTTTCTTCAGAGACTTGAAGTTTTTGTCATACAGATCTTTAACTTCCTTAGTTAGAGTCACTTCAAGGTATTTTATAATATTTGTGACTATTGTGAAGGGTGTTGTTTCCCTAATTTCTTTCTCATCCCGTTTATCTTTTGTGTAGAGAAAGACTACTGATTTGTTTGAGTTAATTTTATATCCAACTACTTCACTGAAGCTGTTTATCAGGTTTATGAGTTCTCTGGTGGAGTTTTTCAGGTCACATATATACTATCATATCATCTGCAAATAGTGATATTTTGTCTTCTTCCTTTCCAATTTGTATCCCCTTGAACTCTTTTTTTTTTTTTTTTCTGTCAAATTGCTCTGACTAGGACTACACTTGATTTTGCTTTGAGTAGTGTTTCTATAATATTCTCAGTCAGAATAGTCACCTCAAACACAGGAAGATGGGCTATCAGGGTGTTTTCCCGCTCAGAACTTTGTAATGCAAAGCCTCTGAGATGACAGTGAACTCTAGGTCTCTACTGGCCATTTTAACCAATGATAACATGTGCTTTGTAGCCGAGGTTTTGATCAAGGCTGGGATTTGACATTAGAAGGAACCCTCCTCCATTGTTGATAGGAGGTAATCTGGTACAAGCACTCTGGAAATTGGTCTTTCAGTTCCTCAGAAAGTTGAACATATTATTACCTGAGGACCTAGCAGTACCACTCTTGCACATATACCCAAAAAATGTTCCACATATAACAAGAACACATCCTCCCCTATGTTGATAACAGCCTTATTTATAATAGCCAGAAGCTAGAAAGAACCCAGGTGTCCTTCAACAGAAGAATGGATACAGAAAATGTGGTACATTTACACAATACTCAGCTATTAAAAACAATTATTCCATGAAAGTCTTAGGCAAATGGATGGAACTAGAAAATATCATCCTGAACGAGGTAACCCAGTCACAAAAGAACACACATGGTATGCCCTCACTGATAAGTGGATTTTAGCCCAAAAGCTTGGAATACCCAAGATACAATTAACAGAACACATGAAGATCATGAAGAAGGAAGACCAAAGTGTGGATGTTTTCTCTTTCTTAGAATGGTGAACAAAATACTCACAGAAAGAAATAGAGACAAAGTGTGGAGTAGAGAATGAAAGAAAAGCCATTCAGAGAAGGCACCACCTGGGGATCCATCCCATATATAGTCACCAATCTCAGACATTATTGTGCTGACAAAAGCCTGATATAGCTGTGTCTTGAGAGACATTGCTAGAGCCTGACAAGTACAGAGGCTGATGCTTGCAGCTAACCATTGGACTAAGCAAGGGGTCCTCAATAGAGGAGTTAGAGAAAGGAATGCAGGAGCTGAAGGTATTTGCAACCCATATGAAGAGCAATATCAACCAAACAGACTCCCCAGAGGTCTCAGGGACTAAACCAGCAACCAAACAGTACACATGGAGGGACCCATGGCTCCAGCCACATATGTAGCAAAGGATATGGCCTTGTCAGGCATCAATGGGATGAGAGGCTCTTTGTTCTGTGAAGGCATGATGCCCCAGTGTAGACACAAATGTGTGGGTGGGTGGGTGAAGAAACACCATCAGAGAAGCAGGGGTATGGGGAGTGGCCTAGGTGTTTTTTCAGGGGGACTGGGGGGGGGACCAGAAAGAGGATTTACATTTGAAATGTAAATGAAGAAAATATGCAATAAAAAAGGGAAAAATAAATGAAGGTTATTTCTGAATGAATAACTATGCTTGTGTGGTGATTACCATGGGTTTAGGTGGGGCTGTCTACTGCAGTTCTTCTTTAGATATATACCAGATGCAGTAGGAGCTTCCAGGATATGCATATTGGCTTGCTACATTCTTCCCAGTTCCCACCAAAGCACAAAGACCATAAAAAACTTGATAATTGTGATTCCATCTCAAACTCATGTTTGAATTAAACTGCATTTTGGAAAGTACTTGTACAAAGGATTCGATTGAGACTTTGTAATACCTGGCACATTATAGGGAAACATTAAGGGAAAATGATATGTAAGAACCAAAAACAAATACAGACAGGGAAATGAACATTTACTTAATTTACAGAATAGTTAATTGCCTGTGCTTGGAGTCCTAAGCCTGTAAATCTGCTACTGGAGAGGTTAAGGCAAGAGAATTTGGGAGTTGAAGGCAAGCAGGACTGTAGAATTAGTTCAAGGACAGTCTAAGAATTTATTGGAACTAGGTTTCAAAACAAAAATAAATTTTAAAAGACGGCTTGTGATATAGTTCTGTGGTTAAGTGCTTGCCTAGCCTAAACAAAGATCTGATTTCTACCTCGTCAGTACCATAAAAAATAGTAATAAGAAATAATAATTATAACAATAGTAAAAATAAATCTTTCTGTTAAATTGTAGCTTTCTTTACAATATTTTCATTAAAAAGTTTATATGTTTTCAAGTACCTTTTCAAGTGGCATATTTTTCATATTACCTTCATAGGAAAAATAGTTTTTATGTCTTTTAACAATATGTTTTTTGGCTCTGACCCCGGGACTCAGGTGAGATCACCATTTCTCTCTGGTGACTCTCTAAGGTGAGTCCACTCAGGAGCACACAGGCCACAGAAGTGGTAGAGCAGATGAAACAGTGTCCTACATGCATACATCTGCACCCAGGAGATGGGGTTTTTCCATAGCCCTCTGTGCACTGGTCTTGCCATGAGAAAGCTGGTCTCCCACTGACAAAGGCTTCCAAACTCACAGGAGGAGCAAACTCCAACCAGAGACAGCAAGAACATCTAATACCAGAGATTGCCAGATGGTGAAAGGCAAATGCAAGTATCTTACCAACAGAAACCAAGACTACTTGGCATCATCAGAACACAGTGCTCCCACTATAGATAATCCTGGATACCCCAACACACTGAAAAAGAAGATTCAGATTTAAAATCATATCTCATGATGTTGGTAGAGGATTTTAAAATGGACATTAATAACTCGCTTGATGAAATACAGGAGAACACAGATAAACAGGTAGAGTTCTCAAAGAGGAAACAAAAAAATCCCTTAAAGAATTACAGGAGAACACAGATAAACAGGTAGAGTTCTCAAAGAGGAAACAAAAAAAATCCCTTAAAGAATTACAGGAGAACACAGGTAAATAGGTAGAGTTCTTAAAGAGTAAACAAAAAATCCCTTAAAGAATTACAGGAGAACACAGGTAAATAGGTAGAAGTCCTTAAGGAGGAAACACAAAAATAACTTAAAGAATTACAGTAAAACACAACCAAATAGGTGAAGAAATTGAAAAAAAAAAAACGAGGATCTAAAAATGGAAGTAGAAACAATTTTTAAAAATCACAAAGGGAGACAACTCTGGAGATTGAAAACCTAAAAAAGGAATCAGGAGCCATAGACACAAGCATGACTAACAGAATACAAGAGATAGAAGAGAAATCTCAGGTGCAGAAGATTCCATAAAAAACATTGACAGAACAATTAAAGAAAATGCAAAATACAAAAAGATCCTAACTCAAAACATCCAGGAATTCCAGGAAGCAATGAGAAGACCAAACCTAAAGATAAAAAGTGTAGATGAGAATGAAGATTTTCAACTTAAAGTGCCAGTATATATCTTCCAGAAAACTATAGAAGAAAACTTCCCTAACCTAAAGAAAGAGATGTCCATGAACATACAAGAAGCCTACAGAACTTCAAATAATTTGGACCAAAAAAGAAGTTCCCCCCATCACGTAATAATCAAAACACCAAATGCACAAAACAAATAAAGAATATTAAAAGCAGTATGGGGAAAAGGTCAAGTAACATATGAAGGCAGATCTATAAGAATTACATCAGACTTCTCACCAGAGACTATGAAAGCCAGAAGTTCCTGGACAGATGTCGTACAGACCCTAAGAGAACACAAATGCCAGCCCAGGCTTATATACCCAACAAAACTCTCAATTACTATAGATGGAGAAATTGAAGTATTCTTGGTCAAGTATTCCATGACAAATCCAAATTCACAAAACCAGTCCTTCAAAGGATAATAAAGGAAAACTCCAACACAAGGAGGAAAATAACACACTGGTTACATAAAGAGGACCCAACATTTTGCTGCATACAGGAACTACCCCAGGGACAAAGAGAAACTCTACCTCAGAGTAAAAGACTGGAAAACAATTTTCCAAATGGTCCAAAGAAACAAGCTGGAGTAGCCATTCTAATAACTAATAAAATCGACTATCAACCTAAAGTTATCAAAAAAGACAAGGAGAAACACTTCATACTCATCAAAGGTAAAATCTAACAAGATGAAGTCTCAATTTTGAATATGTATGCTCCAAATGCAAGGGCATTCACATTCATTAAAGATAACACTAAAGCTCAAAGCATACATTGCACAGCACACAATAATAGTGGGAGATTCAACACCCTACTCTTGGCAATTGACAGATCATGGAAACATAAAGTAAACAGAGACAGTGAAACTAACAGAAGTTATGAAACAAATGGATTTAATAGATATCTGTAGAACATTTTATCCTAAAACAAAAGGATATACCTTCTTCTCAATACCTCATGGTACTTTCTCCAAAACTGACCATATAACAGGCCTCACAAATACAAGAACATTGAAATAATACCATGCATCCTATCCAATCAACATGCTGTAAGGGTGGTCTTTGATAACAACACAAAAGTAAAAAGAAACATAAATGTGGAATCTGAACAACACTGTACTCAGTGATAACTTGGTCAAGGAAGAAATAATGAAAGAAATTAAAAACTGTTTAGATTTTAATGAAAATGCCACCAAAATATACCAAAGCTTATGAGATACAATGAAAGCAGTCCTAAGGGGAATACTCATAGCTTGGTGAGCCTCAAAAAAGAAACTGTAGAAAGCATACACTAGCAGCTTGACAGCTCACTGAAATTCTCTAGACCAACAAATAACAATTTCACTCAAGAGGAATAGACAGCAGGAAACAATCCAATTCTGGGCTGAAATTAACCAAGAGGAAACAAAACCAAGTATACAAAGAATCAATCCAACCAGGAGCTGTGTCTTTCAAAAAATAAACAAAATAGATACACCCTTAGGTAAACAAACTAGAGGGCACAGGGATAGTATTCTTAATAGCAAAACCAGAAATGAAAAGGGAGACATAACAAAAGAACCTGAGGAAATTCAAAGCATCATGAATTGACAAATAAGACCTCATAAAATTGTAAAGCTTCTTTAAAACAAAGGACTCTGTCAATAAGACAAAAAGGCAACCAACAGATTGGGAAAAGATCTTTACCACTCCTAAATCTGATAGAGGGCTAATATTCTGTGTATACAAAGAACCCAAGAAGTTAGACTCCAGAGAACCAAAGAACCCTACTAAAAAATAGGGTACAGAGCTAACCAAAGAATTCTCAACTAAGGAATACCAAATGGCTCAGAAGCACCTGAAAAATGTTCAACATCCTTAGTCTTCAAGAAAATACAAATCAAAACAATCTGAGATTCTATCTCACATCACGCAGAAGGACTAAGATTTAAAAGTCAGATGACAGCAGATGCTGGCTGTCAAGGATGTGGAGAAAGAGGAACACTCCTCCATTGCTGGTGGGATTAAACCTGGTACAACCACTCTGGAAATCAGTTTGGTGGTTCCTCAGGAAACTGGACATAGTACTGCCAGCTGATCCAGAAATACCACTTCTGGACATAGATACCCAGAAGATGCTCCAAGTTGTAATAAGGACACATGCTCTATTATGTCCATTACAGCCTTATTTATAATAGCCAGAAGCTGGAAAGAACCCAGATGTCCCTTAACAGAGCAATGAATATAGATAATGTGGTATATTTATACAATGGAGTACTAGTTGGGCGTGGTGGCGCACACCTTTAATCCCAGCACTCGGGAGGCAGAGGCAGGCGGATTTCTGAGTTCAAGGCCAGCCTGGTCTACAGAGTGAGTTCCAGGACAGCCAGGGCTATACAGAGAAACCCTGTCTCGAAAAATAAACAAACAAACAAACAAACAAACAAAAACAATGAATTTATGACATTCTTAGGCAAATGGATGTATCTGGAGGATATCATCCTGAGTGAGGTAACCCAGTCACAAATGAATACACATGATATGCATTAATTGATAGATGGATATTAGACCTGAAGTTCAGAATACCCAAGATGTAATTCACAAAACATATCAAACTCAAGAAGAAGGAAGACCAAAGTGTGGATACTTTGATCCTTCTTAGATGGGGGAACAAAATACCCATGGAAGGAGTTACAGCAACAAAATATGAAGTAGAAACTAAAGGAATGATTATCCAGAGTCTGCCCCAACAGGGGATCCATCCCATATACAACCACCATACCCAGACAGTATTGTGGATGTGTCTTAGTTAGGGTTTTACTGCTGTGAACAGATACCATGACCAAGGCAAGTCTTCTAAAAACAACATTTAATTGGGGCTAGTTACAGGTTCAGAGGTTCAGTCCATTATCATCAAGGATTTAGCATGGCAGCATCCAGGCTGTCATGGCACAGGCAGAGCTGAGAGTTCTACATCTTCATCCAAAGGCTGCTAGTGAAAGACTGACTTCCAGCCTACTGGTGTGAAAGTCTTAAGTCCACACCCACAGTGACACACCTACTCCAACCAAGTCACACCTATTCCAACAAGGCCGCACCTCCAAATGGTGCCACTCCCTGGTCCAAGAATATACAAACCATGACAGGATGTCAAAAGTGATTCTTGACAGGAGCCTAGTATATCTGTCTCCTGAGAGGCTCTGCCAGTGCCTAACAAATACAGAAGTGGATGCTCAGAGCCATCCACTGAACAGAGCACAGGGTCTCCAATGAATGAGCTTAAGAAAACATCCAAGGAGATGAAGGGGTTTGCAGCCCCATAGGAGGAACAACAATATGAACTAACCAGTACCTCCATAGCTCTCTGTGACTAAACCACCAACCAAAGAAAATGCATGTTGGGACTCATGGCTCTATCTGCATATGTAGCACAGCATGGCCTAGTTATTCATCAATGGGAGGAGGGGCCCTTGGTCCTCTGAAGGCTCTATGATCTAGTGTGGGGGAATAAAAGGGCCAAAGTGCAAGTGGGTAAGATGGTGAGCAGGGGGAGGGGAGAGGAGATAGTGGTTTTTTGTAGGAAAAACTAGAAAAGGGGATACCATTTGAAATGTAAATAAAGAAAAAAATCAAAGGAAAATAAAACAAAAGTACAGATCAATACCTGCTCTCCTTTTCCCCCAAAAAACAATATGTTTTTCAATTTAATGATATTTGGAAATCCTGAAACATATGATTTCTTATTTCAACATTAGAGTATTTATTTTTGCTATTTCAGTATTTGAGACATTTCATTTTATGTTGTAAGGGGCTGACAATCTATGAAGGAAGACCCCAGGCTCTGAGAGTATGCAAAAACAAAGAAAAAATATTCTTCAGAGACAACCAGTATGCAGGGGTGAAACATTCTTTAAAATGGGAACCCCAGACAAAGACACACAGAACTGGTGGAACTGTCTAGAAGAATGAGGTAATCTAAACTTTAATCGGTGGGTGCTGGGGGGTAGGGCGGTTAAGGGCAGGGGTGGTCAGTGGTCTGCATTCCTATGTCATGAATGCACAATCCTGTAATGAATTAAAGCTGCCCAGGAGAGATGGCTCATTCCAAGATAAGAGATTTCCCCATTTTTGTGTTTATCCCCAGGCTGTTCTTTAGGAGGAGTTTTGTGATCTTATTCTGGATTTTATGGTCTGTTCCTAAAGCTGGTGTCTTATGACTTAGTTTCTTAGTTATTCCTGAAGTGGGTGCCTTAAGGCCTATTTTTGAAATTAGGCCTGGTCCTTAAAATGGAGAGAAATGGGGTTTATATAGTCCTTTCAATGTGATACTGTGCAACATTTTTAAAATGCATGATGTGTTACTAAGGTAGATTGTTATCATATTCTCAATAAAGGAGGAACAAATTCTCCACGAGATATTCTATAAATGTGCCAGATGTGAGACTGCTTTCCCAAGAAGCCTGTGGCTGTGCAGCAGTTCTGTTACCTACCCACTCCTCTGATCTGCGGGTGGCATCTCTCAGGTGAGTATAAATGTGAGTCCTTCCCTATATATCTTGGAGAACCAAAGGAGTGATCAGCCATGCTTTGCAGTCATTCTTCAACTGTGTAAATGAATTATATATGCAACCAGCCATAAACTCTGCTGGATCTGAGCATGACATAGTAGAAACAGAATGACATGATTCCTCCCTTTGGGACAGGGCCAGCAGGAGTGGACCATGGTTGTCAAAGGTGCTGTGGGCATGAGGCTTGTTTGTATAATAGTGTACAAATATTAAGTTCCTTCTTCAAGGAATGTCCTCCCTCTTAATGTTAATGACTCCATGATAATCAGAGACATGAGGATTCAGGGATGGGAAGAGGAGGGCAAAAGTGTGACTAATGTCTCAGCAAAATGGTAATGTTCAGGAACCTTCAGGATAGCCCTTAAGGCTATGGAAAAGAATTTTTAAAACATGGGTTCAAAATTATATAATTTCTCAAAAGAAAGGTTGTAATATGAATTATATGAGGGAGTTCACAAATCTAAAAGAACAAAAGCACCTGTGCCAACTTCTCAGAAATATACTAAGGAAGGTGATAAAGAGATTTAGAGAATGTGTTGGAGTCTGCCAAAAGACCCCCACTTACAAAGACCACAGAGATCACCATCTCTGCAAACCTCAAGAGGGTTTTGTTGTTGTTGTTGTTGTTGTTGTTGTTGTTTTTGTTTGTTTGGTTGGTTGATTTTTTTAAATTATTATTCCAACATGTTCGGGATCCTCCCCAGCACACAGGAAAAGGAGAGACCCCGAATGAACAAACAATACACTTTTTTTATACCCTATAAGGGACAGATTTTGGCTACAGGGTTTGCTGGCTTATTCTAATTGGTGTAGCAAGTAACTTTTTCAGGCATTGGTTTGTTTATATAGGGTGACTAAGTAACCCTTTGGCCTAGTCCCTCACTCTGCCTGCCTTTGTGGTTTTTCAGCAAAGCATCAGCATGTTTTGAACTTATGGGTCAGCTATTAACATCACAGATATTAAGTCAAGGCTATTAACATCAAGGGAATTCTAACTATAATGTCAGGGTAGATCTTTTGTTTGTTTGTTTGTTTGTTTGTTTGTTGAATTTAGTGTGGGGAAGGGTAGGGGAATTTCTCTGGAAACTGCTTATTTTGTTATAGTTATTTAAGAACAGCTCATCTTGTTTTGGCAGATGTAGACTTGGTCATTTTGACCACTAAAACTATAAAATTTGGGAAGTCCCTTCACAAGGGAAGAGGCTGGGTGGTCTTGAAATTATTTTGGATTCTACAAGTATTGATCGAAGGAGATCCTACTCAGCTAAGTTTTATTTTTAATTTTATTTTTTTATAATTGCAACATATATAAACCCCAGACCTCATGTTCCACCTGAGACAGAAAAAGGTTACACCCAGGAGTGGTAGAAATGGTAATTTCACGACTGGGTCCTAGCAAGCTAGTTTATCATCTGTATTTAACAGAGGCAGATGGATCTCTGAATTCTTTTACAGTGGTTTTTGTTTTTGTTTTTGTTTTTGTTTTCTTTCTTTCTTTCTTTCTTTCTAAAGATATTTTCTTTATTTTCATTTCAAATGCCCTATACCCTCCCCCACCCTGCTCCCCACCCTACCCACTCCCATTTCCTAGCTCTGGCATATAATCTTCACAAGACCAAGGGCCTCTTCTCCCACTGATGGCAAACTAGGCCATTCTCTGCTACATATGCAACTAGAGACACGAGTTCTGAGGGCTACTGGTTAGTTCATATTGTTGTTCCTCCTATAGGGTTGCAGACCCATGTAGCTCCTTGTACTTTCTCTAGCTCCTCCACTGGGGGCCCTGTGCTCCATCCAACAGATGACTGTGAGCATCCACTTCTGTATTTTCCAGGCACTGGCATAGCCTCACAAGAAACAGCTATATCAGGGTCCAGTCAGCAAAATCTTGCTGGCATATGCAATAGTGACTGGGTTTGGTGGTTGTTTATGGGATGGATCCCTGGGTAGGGCAGTCTCTGGATGGTCATTTGTTTACATTTCAAATGTTTTACAATGTTAAAATGTGCACTTACTATCTCCTAAGAATTAAGGGATTGGGTATGATTCATAGGATAAACAAAAGGGAACCTGGAGTAAGTGACTGGATTCATATGTAAAATAAAAGACTGGGTTTATGGTCTGCAAGAGAGGAGCTATTCAGAAAATCTTCTAGAATAGCAAATGAGGACTGTTTGGCCAACTGTCTCAAGCAGAACACAGAGAGAGCTGTCTGGATAGCTCCAGAGAAAGCAAAACTTCAGACTGGAAAACTGTCTCAAGCAGAACACAGACACCAGCTTGGACCCACAGTTTGAATCATTTGTTTCAAGGATCTCAGAGACGTCTTCCTCAGAATTGCTTTCCAAGTCTAGGCTAGTCCTTTTCAAACATCTAAATAGATTTGTCACTGAAACAGGATTAAAGTCTATCTTTAGCTTATAACCCCTATAGTTTCTGTAGAACCATCACATCTTCAAAGTCATCAAACCATAGCACTACATATAAAATAAAATCAGAATTCTTCACTCTAAAATCATTTCCAAATAGTTTCCATACTTTTCTCAGTCAGCTTGGGTTGTTCTGCTAGTTATTTTTAACATGATAGACATGGTAAGAGTTCTAAGACAAACTGCTGAGGTCTTTTCACCCTGTGGTCATGTCTATGGAGGACTGGTTGGATTGTAAATTGAGGTAGGAAGACTTGCCCTCAAATCTGACAAAGCCATTTTATTGGCTGGATCTGAACTGTATAAGCATACCTTCCTCCTCTTTTCTCCTTCCAAGAGGAGTGCTAGTCTGTGTGGAGACTGCTCTCTGGGTCAGGACCTTGAATGAAGCCAACAAAGAGCACTACTCAATTTGTATGCCAGTTACTTTTCTTGTTGCTCTGATGATATACTTGACAAGAAGCTAAAAGGGAGAAATAGATTATTCTAGTATAAGTTTGAGAGGATACATCCTATCATGGCAGGACAGCAGGGGGGGTATTGGTCTGATTGCACTGGCAGGAAGCTGAGCTTAAGTGGGTCAGGTTGCAATATCCCATGACCCATTCACAGTAACCAATTCTTTTCCATCAAAACTCCTCATCTCAATAGTACCACGGCCTCCCTAAAGAGCACTATCTGCTTTGGAACAAATATTCACATGAGTATGGGGGAACAGCTCACATTCAAATAATAATAGTCTGTGGACAGTGAGATCTAGATAAAATATGTGGAGGATAACCAGAAAAGAGCCAGGCTATACTGTCATTAACAATAACATGGCTCCAGTTGCATATGAAGCAGAGGATGGCCTTGTGGGACATCAATGGGAGGAGGGTCTTGTGAAGGCTCAGTGCCCCCATTCCAGGGCAAGGAAGCAGGTGTGGGTGGGTTAGTGAGCAAGAGATGGGGGAATGGATGGGGGTGGGGATTTAGAGGGGAAATGAGGAAAGGGGATAAAATTTGAAATGTAAGTAAAGAAAATATCTAATAAAATGAAACAAAAAATGAAATAAACTCACATGAAATTCCAAACAAACAAACAAATAAACAAAACAAAACAAAACAAAACAAAAAAAAACAATAAAAATCTTAAAAGGGTCATGCAGACTATGAGTACTGGGTGAGAAAGTGTGGAATTTAGTACACACAGTATAAGCTATATACAAAAATTTATTTTCCGCTGTTCTTCATATTTCCAAAGTTGGTGTGCATATAGGTTGATACATGAGGATCTATTAACATAGGAATTGAGGTTTAAGCTGGACAATGGGCTTGGAGGATATTACATCTGTACTTTATTATTATTATTATTATTAGATATTTTCTTTATTTATATTTCAAATGCTATCCTTAAAGTTCCCTATATCCTCCCCCTGCCCTGCTCCCCTGCCCACTCACTCCCACTTCTTGGCCCTGGCTTTCCCCTGTATTGAAGCATATAAAGTTTGAAACACCAGGGGCATCTCTTCCCAATGATGGCCGACTAGGCCATCTTCTGCTACATATGCAGCTAGAGACATGTGCTCTGGGGGTACTCATTAGTTCATATTGTTGTTCCACCTATAGGGTTGCAGAACCTTTCAGCTCCTTGGGTACTTTCTCTAGCTCCTCCATTGGGGCCCCTGTATTCCATCCTATAGATGAATGTGAGCATCCACTTCTGGATTTGTCAGGCACTAGCATAGCCTTACAAGAGACAGCTATATCAGGGTCCTGTCAGCAAAATCTTACTGGCATATGCAATAGTGTCTGGGTTTGGTGGCTGATTATGGGATGGATCCCTGGGCAGGATCCCTGGATGGCCCATCCTTTCTTTTTAGCTCCAAACGTTGTCTCTGTAACTCCTTCCATGGGTATTTTATTCCCTATTCTAAGGAGGAATGAAGTATCCACGCATTTGTCTTCCTTCTTCTAGATTTTCTTGTGTTTTGCAAATTGTATCTTGGGTATTCTAAATTTCTGGGCTAATATCCACTTATCAGTGAGTACATATCAAGTAACTTCTTTTGTGATTGGGTTACCTCACTAAGGAAGATATCCTCCAGATACATCCATTTGCCCAAGTGTTTCATAAATTCATTGTTTTTAATAGCTGAGTAGTACTCCATTGTGTAAATGTACCACATTTTCTGTATCCATTCCTCTGTTGAGGGACATCTGGGTACTTTTAACTTCTGAGCCATCCTCCACCCTCCAATCAATTTAGTTTTAATGCAATGTACAACATGCAATTTAAGTAATGAAGACATCTTTTTTTTCCTTTTGTATTTGATGGCCTACATAAAATACTTAACACAGAGACATTTTAATATAATTTTATTTGATACAAAATATGTGGAAATATACTATATTTTGTTAATAAAAATATTTATGATATGAAAAGTTAAGTAGTTGGCCTCTTACTTAATTAAGCAAAGCATGTTTTGTAACCATGTTTGAAAAACATGTCTCACATCTTTATTTATTGAAAATGATATAATTTTGAAAAATCATATGTAAATTTAAAGAAATCTATCATGGGCTCCCAAAAAAAGATGCATGTGAATCACCTGTATTTGTACAGCAATATTACTTTAACCAACAGAAAGAACAACATATTTCAACACTGTTTTACAGGACACAAGAAGCAGGATTTCCTATCATTTCCTAAACTAGAATGCCAACATTGTTCATTTCATTACTAAATAATAAATTTTACCGGAAGAAAGGAACTTTAGAACATTCCTTGCTGTTATTTATTATTTAAAAGATTTTCTTGCTCAGACCTGTTTTTAATATAATACCTTTCCTGGTCAGTATACATAGCCAAAATTCCATAATTTTGCAAGCATTGTTTAACACCGCACCCTGCCTAGTTAACCTCACTGCCTTGAAGATAGTTCACAGCCATTAGCCCTGCCTTTATTACCCAGAAGAATAATCATAATGCGAATTTACCTTCATGCCCCTCTTTTCAGGAGTCTGGAAAAAGTTAATATTATTTTCCTATTTTCTTCCTCCTTTCTCCATCTCCTCTCTGCTTACTCTTTCCTTATTTATCTATGGTTTGTTATTCTGGTATTTTTATTTTAACTTACAGTCTACTTATCAAATTAAGGCAGAATTTTACTTTTCTCATTTATGAGATAAATTATTATGCAATATGAAAATATACAGTGACTTTAAAAATATTTTTAATATGTTGTCTTTTTCCATGCACTTTCCATGCACTTTCTTTATTCCCTATAATTCTAGTATTTTACATTTTGAACCACAATATAAAAGTCGCTATAGATGTTAGTTTGGAAAAACTAGCATTTATGGCAGCTTTTGCAATTGTATAAAGCAACAGAGAAAAATGGCAAACATTGTTTAAGAAATAATTTTGGTTATAAGCTTGATAAGGTAAAAAGTATTTATATATTGTAGATATTGAAATTTTTCCTGGCATTGTTAAGAAAAAAGTCCCTTCATATCTATTTTGATTAATAAAGAAGGTTGTTGCTTGAATAGGAAAATGAATATTATGAATTGAAAAATTACATTGAACATTAAATGATGTTATTCCTTTTTTTGTAGATAGAAAATGCATAAGGATTTATTGCAGTCATTATACAATGCATTAAAATTACATTAAAGAACTTCGTTTTTCTCTCTATAAAGACTAAAATACTTTGAATGTTAAGCTCAAAAATCTTCCCTCAAGGTATATTTAAAATAGACATGATATTTTTAGGGAATCAGCAGTATGGTTTTTAAAAGTTATTTTACTTAAGAACACAATGTTTAACAAACAAGAGTAAAGCCAAACTTAGGGCAACCAAACTGAGAGAGAATGAGCATCATGAATGTTGTCTGTAAATGACAGAATTAAAAAAGAGTGGAGATGTGTGCTATAGTGTAAAGACAAATAGTAATGTATTAAATTCATTCATGAATAATATTTGAATGCCTCTTATGTTATTAGAGTTTTTTTTTTTAAGTTCTAGGTAAATCAATCACAACTGTTAGTTTACATGATACTTAGTGATATATTTATAACAGATGCTTTTGTGGCTTTAGATTTAAAATACATTGGCAGATAAAGAACATTTTACATAATGAACATATTGAAAAGGGAACTTTTCAATAACAAATTAATTAGTGTATTGAAATTGAACAGTTTTTTTGGAAGAGCAGAACAGAGAGAGCTGGGCTGCTTTGCTCCTCTCTGAAATGGCTATTTCTGGTTGTCAACTTGACTATTTTTGGAATGAACTACAATCCAGAATTGGATGGCACACCTATGATGCAGATCTTGAGGTGGGAAGACACAAGTTTCTGACCTGGATCTTGGCATGGAGATCTTGAGGCTTAGTGGCCATGAAAAGCTTAGGTCAAGGCAAGGTAGTACATGCCTCTAATCCCAAGAGACTGAGACAAGGAGATCTCTTAGTTCAAGGCCAGCCTAGAACAAACAAGCCCCAGGTTCATGCCTGGAGGCACACACATTTAATCTGGGCCATACCCTCTGCTGCAGGCCTACATAAAGACAGTGGAAGAAAGAAGATTCACTCTTCCACTGCTTGCACTTACTTGCCAGCTTGTCTGTTAGAACCTCCTTCTACAAAACACTAACTTAAACAATTAGCCTCATGGGACTGAGCAACTACTAGATTCTTGGACTTCCCATCCACAGCTTCCCATTGTTGGGTTATTTGGACTAAATCCCCTTAATATATAGAGACATCTCATAAGTTCTGTTACTCTAGAGAATCCTGACTAACATAGAAATTGGTACCAGGAGTCAAGTATTGCTGTGATAGGCCGAATTATGTTTTTGTTTGGAGAAATGTGGACTTGGGGACTTTGGATTTGGAAAGCAGTAGAATGCATTAAGTGGGGCTTATTGAGCCATCCTAGTAAGTATATGGAAGACTGTTGTTGAGGGTGATTTGAATGGTGGAAGCCTGGCTCTAGAGGTGTCAGAGGAGAAGACATTTAATATGTGGCCAAGAGATTGTTTTTGTTGAATTTTGGTGAGCAATATGGTTACTTTTGGCCCTTGTCTGAAGAGTCTACCTAAGGCTAACGTAAAGTGATTTATATTAATTGCAATGAAAAAAGAAGTTTCAGAAACACACAGCATAGACTTTCTTCTCTGGTTAATTCTCATGAAGAACATTTTGAACAAGCATAGCAAGCTTAGAAAGGAAAAACAAAAAGGGCCCTCAGGAAGTGAAATGGAGCTGAATCCTGTGTTTAAGGATATTGAATTGAATTAAGGGAGTGGTGACCTTGGGGCAAGATCCCATCTAGTTAAATTTAGGTCCATGAATGGTAGTATAAGCCTTTGATCCTAGGAGGTAAAGGCAAGCATTTCTCTTAGTTCAAGGCCAGCCTAGGTTAGACCAGGTTCTAGGTGAAGACCTTAATTCCAGGTGTGGTGGTACACAACTTTAATCTCAGCATTCAGAAGACAGAGCCTTGCAGATCTCTGAGTTCAAGGTCAATCTACAGATCAAGTTTCAGCTTAGGTAGAGACAAGTTTAGTCAGTGAAGGAGTTGAAAGATAGCAAATAATAATGTAATAGAATAAAGGGGTAGAGGGAAGCATGTTCCAGCTCCAGCAAGCAGCAGAACTCAGCAGTTAAAGTCATTTGACTCTGGCTTTAATCTTAGACCTGATAGAGGGATAATATACAATATATACAAAGAACTCAAGAAGTTAGACTCCAGAGAACCAAATACCCCTATTAAAAAGTGGGGAACAAAAAGAGACAGAGAATTATCTACTGAGGAAACTCAATGGGCAAGAAACACCTAAAGAAATGTTCAACATCCTTAGTCATTAGGGAAATATAAATCAAAACAACTCTGAGACTCCACCTAACAGCAGCCAGAATGGCTAAGATCAAAAACTCAGATGTCAGCAGATGCTGGCCAGGATATGGAGAAAGAGGAACACTTCTCCATTGCTGGTGGAACTGCAAGTTGGTACAACCACTCTGGAGATCAATCTGGTGGTTCCTCAGAAAATTGGACATAGTACTACCTGACGACAACCCAACTATGCCACTCCTGGGCATATACCCAGAAGATGCTCTAATATGTTATAAGGACACATGCTCCACTATGCTCAAAGCAGCCATATTTATAATAGCCAGAAGCTGTAAAGAACCTATATGTCCATCAACAGAAAAATGGATACAAAAAAATGTGGTATACTTACACAATGGAATACTACTCAGCTATTAAAAACAATGACTTCATGAAATTTGCAGGCAGATGGATTGATCTAGAAAATACGATCCTTAATGTGGTAACTCAGTCACAGAAGAACACACATGGTATGTATTCACTGATTAGTGGATATCAGGCAAAGAACATGAAATACCCACAATAAAATTCATGGACCACATGAAGTTCAAGAGGAAGGAAGACCAAAGAGTGGATGATTCAGTCCTACTTAGAAGTGGAATAATATAATCAAGAGAAGTAGATGGTGGGAGGGACTTAGGAGGGAAAGAAGAGTGCGAAGGCAAAAAGAGGGGTAGAATCAAGTATTGGAGGAGATGAAGGAGATGTACAGAGGGTCAGGAAAGTGAACAGAGATGTATAACAGTAGTGGGTGGGGAACTGGGGGGGTATCAACCAGAAAGTCTCAGACCTCAGATGCGAGGAAAGCAAGAGCACACTCCCCCCCAGGACATAACAGGGTTGACATTAGTTGAGATACCCCACAAATAGGAGGGAGAACCTGCAGAGACCATATTCAGAGATTAGGCATGGCCCCCTGGTTGAGGGATAGGGCCACCCACCCATCTCCAAAATTTTAAACCAGAATTGATCCTGTGTAAAGGAAATACAGGACAAAAAGTGGAGTAGAGACTGAAGGAGACGCTGTCCAGAGACAACCCCACATAGGGATCCTTCCCACATGCAGACACCAAACCCAGACACTATTGCAGATCCCAAGAAATGCTTGCTGACAGGAGCCTGATATAGCTGTCTCCTGAGAGGCTCTGCCTGAGCCTGACAAATACAGAGGCAGATGCTTATAGTCAATTATCAAACTGAGTACAGGGACCCCAATGAAGGAGTTAGGTGAAGGACTGATGGAGCCGAAGGGGCCTTATCTGGCCTCACCCTTGGTCCTGTGAAGACTTGATGCTCCAGTCTACAGGAATATTAGGGCAGTGAGGTGAGAATGTGAGTGTAGGTGGGGGAGCACCCTCATAGAATCAGAGTGAGGGGGGATGTAATAGGGGGTTTACAGAGGGGAGACCTGGAAAGGGGATAACATTTGCAATGTAAACAAATAAAATATTCAATATATTTTGAAAAATAATGAATTGAAGAGACTACTGGGACAATTGATACTGGTTAGCTGGAGCTAAAAAATAGCAGTGATTAAGAAGAGACCAGGATCACTGAGGTGAAATCTTCTGGAAAGTGTTTTCTGAGAGCACAAAGAAACTGCATTCCATAGATAGCCAAAGTTTTACCTCAGACTACAGCTGTACTTGGTAATGCGTAAAAGTTACTCAGGTGGTATTGGTTTTGAAGGCATGAAGGCATCATGTAGAACAGCTGAAGCTTGCAACTGTGAGAGGTCATGGAAGGCCATTGGTGAAAGTGTAGCCCCGGTTGCAGTTGACAGCCCAGGATGAAAGGGGTCATGCAAAGGAGTTGAGGCTTGACACATCAAGAGAAGCTATTAGTGAAGGCTAGTTGTAATGGAAGGCCCCAGGGTATTGGAGATCCCAGTACCATGGGATGACTATCAAGAACAGCAGTGGAGTAGATCAACCTAAGCTTAGAGTGCTACAGAAGGCAGAGTTGGAGAAGTGATGCCAACCCTTTGGAGGAGCCCAGAAGATCATGTGTGATCCCAGATATTGAAATAAGAAGCTGTAAAACATTGAAGTTGCCTTGGAGGCACCAAGATGTTCACGATGTCAGAGCTGAGGAATATCTGCTGTGGAAAGCTGCTAATAGTGAGTGAACCAGTCCAGGAGAAAGAAATTTATTGCAGTCAAGAAAGACGAAAAAGGAGTTGGAGATCTGAAGACCACTTTGACATCAGACATGGAGATGCAGAGTTTGGAGTTTGCCCAGCTGGTTTCCTGTCTTGCTTTATGCATTACAGTTAAGTGATTGAATGAATGTCAGACGAGCCTTTGAACTTTGAATTTTTATGATTGTTGAGGCTGCTATAAAGTATGAGGACTTTGGATGTGAGACTAAATGTATTTTGTTGTTGTGTTATGGGTAGGTATGGCCCCCCATGGACTAATGTATTTAAACAATACAATCAGGGCCAGTGAATGGAATGTGATGGTTTGTATAAGTTTGGCCCAAGAAGTGGCACTATTAGGAGGTATATCCTTGTTGGAGTAGGTGTGTCACTGTGGGTGTGGGCTTTGAGACCTTCAACCTATCTGTCTGGAAGTCAGTCTTCTACTGGCTGCTCTTTGAAACAAGAGGTAGAAATCTCAGCTCCTCCAGTCCTATGTTTGCCTGAACACTGCCATGAACCTCTCTGACCTATACACTGGACCCAATTAAACATTGCCCTGATAAGAGTTGCCTTGGTCATGGTGTCTGTTCACAGCAGTAAAACACACCCATCCCCATTCCCCTAGGCTGGCCATCTTATTGTATGCCTCTAACACCATCCTTTCTATTAATCCCAGTATACTAGACCACCAGGAACAAGAAGGTGCCAGTGAGCCAGGCAACTCCAAAGAGACACATTTGGCCACAATTCACAGACTTTCTATTAATTATATGCTGATTCGTGTAAATGAATTAGTTATTTTCAACAACAACAAAACAAAGGAACAAAAAGTTAAAAAATAAAATATCAATAAAATAGTACAAAGGTCTCTGGTACAAGAACATAATAGAGGAGCACAGTGCCTTAAGCTCAAGGCTTAGATTGTTCAATTATTATAACAATTTTAGAACAAAAAATACCAGCCCATTGAGTTGCAATTATGCATAATACAAAATCAGTTATAACCTGTGTATAATATCTCCACAAAACAAATGCCTAATGGACTCACACAGATTTGCTCTGGTTAGCAATTCCTTCTCCAGATATATCCCCTATAAAGAGAGTTAGAGAAGGGCCCAATGAGGCTAAGGAATGATGCAATATTAGTCTGCAATATTCGTGGAAAACCAAAAGCAACTGTTAAATTTCTTGAAACAGGTTTCTCAAACATGAATTTCTCCGAAACATGTGCATATATTGCTTCAGTCATTGAGGGATCCTGTCTTCCTTAAACATAAATTCAAAATGTAAAAACCATTCCATAAACTTCTACAATTCTCCTCCTTTGTGATATTTGTCTATCTCAAAGTTACCACTGTCCAGAGCTTGTTACTATCTTTACCCACTGAGACATATATGGATGCAGGGAGCTGGATGAGATAGAGATAATTATAATCATGTAATGTTATTTGCATGTATATGATTACTTTCACTATAACTATAGGCATTGAATTTAATATGTCAAGTACATTTCTGTTCCTAAAGGGCTATTTCATATTTTTAAGGACTTTCAAATAATTTAAATCATGCATATCCTATAATTTGTTACCCATTTTCCTCACGACAGACTTAGTATTTTTAGGCTTTTTGCTATTATAAATAATAGAGCAATAACATTCTTATAATTTTGCATTTATGTATATTTATGAGTATTTTTGTAGGATAGACTTAAAATGCACATTTTAAATTTTGACAGATTACTGTCAGCCTGTCAGCGTCAAAAGCCACACCAGCTAAAAATGCAGAACCTCTTTGTTCTTCCATCAAGAGAATATGAAAGTACCAATTTTCATAGACAATTTTTGCTATAGTAATTTATCATTCTTTAATTTCCATTCCTATAATCTAATTAATGAAAGTTGAAATCTTGTGACCATATTTGTCGGCATTACTTACTACGAATGAGAAAAACATTTATATTTCTTATTTGCCACTAATAACTTCTCTGAAAAATCCTGTTTATCTAGTTTCTAAATTTTCCCATTGTTAGCTTCATGACTTGTGATTTATAGACTGTCTTTAGAAGTATTACCCATTTGACTGCTATCTATGAAAAAGTTTCTTTCAGTTTTTTTTATTAGCTGTATTAATAATGAATATTACAGGTGATTCCCTCAGTGCTATTGGTAAGTGCTATTGTCGAAGATAATAGAGACCTATGCCATAGATCATAGACAAATACAGATAGATGCTGCCCACACAGAAGCTTTGCTTTTCCTAGCTAGCATCCATTATGCTCAAGGTTACTAGACTATGAACCCTGTCAACTACAAAGAGATTTGCTACTATGATATGCCCACCTGTGCAATAGTGGTACAAATGTTATGAGCATAGGTAGTCATTTTTAATTGAGTTTAAGGGTTTCTCTACGAAAAATCTGACAGCACTAATAATGTCAAAAGCCTGAGACTAGATGAATCACAGACCATACAGGAAAACTACTACTAATATCCTGTTAAGTGAGCAGAGCTATAATACAGCTATGACTTATTGGTGTATAGATATGTTAATGTGACACTCAATCCTTATATGAGAAGCTTCTTCATTCACTGGATGGTAATTAACAAGAGAACCACATATGGAGAAAGAAGAGTGTACACTTCCATTTCTTTTTTGAACGAACCACAAAGGTGTTTTCTAAACTATTTTTATCACTGTGGTTTCTTAAAAGTACTGAATATTTATAGCCCTGCCAGCAATCTAATAAGGGTGCTGTAGTTTTAGATATTGTGAAAGATTCATAGTCTCATTACATTTTGTTTTTGGCTTGTAAAACTTTATAGTTAATGATGTTGAATAAAATTTCAAATGTATATTTGAAATCTACATTTACTAGTGAACATAGAAGGTCATTTTTATGTTTATTGCTTTCTTTTTCCTTCATTTTTGTTTCTCTCCTTCCTTCCTTCCTTCCTTCCTTCCTTCCTTCCTTCCTTCCTTCCTTCCTTCCTTCCTTCCTTCCTTCCTTTCTCCCTAATTCCTTTCTCTCTTTTCAACATTTTTATATCTTTCCTTTTCTTTCCCTTTGATTCCTATTCCTTTTCTTTCTTTTTTAAAATTTTATTTCTCTTTTTCTCTTTTGATCCAGGGATCAAAACAAGTGTTCGTGTATTCATTGTATTTATTCTATAAAAATTATCTACCTCTCATCTACACATTCATCTTTCACTTTTTCATTTTTCACTTTTAAATTTTTAAAACAGTCTCTTGTTAAATTAGTAGGGTAAGTCTTAAGCTCCCTGTGTGGCCCAAGAGGGCCTAGAGCTTGTTTATTTTACCTCTACATCTCTAGTAGCTTCTTTCATAAGCCTGTGTCACCAGGCTCATCTAAACATTTGTTTTCTATTCATTTTCTTGGTGCTGTTGGTTTTATTTCTTTATTAGTTTTTGACATTTTCTGCTTATTAATTTTAAACAATTAAAAATGCTGAATGTCATAATAGTAATTTTATATGTTTGATTTTGTATTAATCCACTTTCTTATCCATTTCTGCCTCCTTTAAAATTTCTGCTCACCCATAACCCCATAGGTGAACCCCAATAAAACTCATTGTTACACCAAAGATTAATTAAAACTTAATTAAAATATTCCTTAGGATTTTTTACATTGTACTAACACCTCATTTTTCTTCAATATTGGTTTATTAGACGTGATTCTTTTGTTTACTTTATTTTTAGGTTTAAGAATTTGCTTCTTCTTGCATTATGTATTTTAACTATCCACTATCTACATTTTGATATTGTTGTGTCACTGTGCATATTGTAAAACAATCTTATAAATGCTTCTGTCTGCTTTTCTCTATTAATCCTTTTATTATGTTGTCCCATATATATTATGTAGCTCATAGTACAATAGCAATTTTTTAAACATCAAGAGTGATGGGATTTTAGCTTTAGACAAGTGTAGTTATATTTATGTACTCCATTTCTGTGTTTGAGATTTTTGTCCCACTGTCTGTACCTAGGTTTGAATTTCATATTGTGACATTTACATCAACATTTTTTTAACCATGTATGAAGGCAACAAGTTATTTTGCTAGCAAACTTATGACCTTAAGTTTGCTTTGGAAAATTATTTTATAGGTGTGTTTAATTCTATGTGCATTTGTTTTTCTTTTTTAATTTTTTTCTGTGCTTTGAAGATAATTTTAGATTGACTATCAGCCTGTCAGCCTGGCTTCAGCCTGGCTTCTTCATGTGGTAGGTCAATTTATCACCACCTTCTCTCTCTCTCTCTCTCTCTCTCTCTCTCTCTCTCTCTCTCTTCTCTTTCCATATTTGGGTCACATATAAATGAACATAGTAGTGCATAACTGCCTTTTCATAGTTTCACTATAAATTGGAATAAGAATAGTTATTGAGAATTGTCTACTGAAAAGTATGATTATTTCTTGTTTTAAGCTTTGCTAGGCAGGACTAGAACCTCATCTACTCTGCCTGAAGATTTTCTCAATTCCTATGATCATTTATTTTTGTTGTCTTCTTATTGACTAGTAGGTTTTGAAAAATTTCCCAACTGCCCATGAATCATATCATTTTGTGGCTCCAAAGTTTTTCCTCTCTGTGCGCTTATACTATGCAGTTTCCAAATACTGTAGCCCCCATCTACACTGAGCTGAAGATAGATAAATCCTTGATACATGTACTGAGGACAGCTAAGTTCTCTCTGTAGTCCTGTAAATGTCTTCTTCAAGTTCTCAGTTCATTCTTATTTGAGTTTCATCTCATTATAGAACACAAGCTGGAAATCCATCCCAGACATGATGTAGAGGTCAAGAAGCTCACTAATCTATTTCCAATGTTTAGACATAGCACTGTCCCTACTTAAAGTGTGAAATGCTGATTTTAGTGTTTTAGCAGGCCATGAGTTGGAATATATCCTTCCATCCTTGTCATTAGTCAAAGATATTTTATGGTTAATTTTTGTCATGCTGAGAAGTAATTTCTAAGAATCACATCAGAATCACGTCTAGTATCCAGGAGAACTGCAGAGCACAGTAACAGGAGCAAACATACTTAAGATAAATACAATCTTTTGCTAGATGTGTATGGTATTCTTGTAAGTCAGTTATTCAATTAATTAGACAAATAGCAGTGTGTGTGTATGTGTGTGTATGTGTGTTTATACAAAGAATCACCTAATATAATAGCTGATCTGTTGAAAATATGAAAAAGAATGACAGACTAAGACAGGTGACCAAAAGTAAAATAATGCACAAATTAACTGAACAAGATATATAAAATGAACAATGAAACATTACAAGAGAAACTAAAGACATTCTGAGTATTATAAGGAAGCATGAAAAAAATCTGGACCCCTTTAAATTGACTAAAGTAAAAGAAAGGAATGAACTTATAGTTTAGCTAAGCCACCAAAATTATCAAAAAAGACATCAAAAACCTAAGAACCCAAGGAAAAGGAGGTCCAGTAACAGGGCCAAATTGGGATTCAGATCAAGGGGAGGTTGTCTCAGGATTTTCCCTGTCCAATTACATTAGTGCAGAGGAGGTCTGTGATTGCACAGGGAAAGGGGTTGGAGCTAAGATTTGTAGAGAGAAGGAGCATCCTAGAGGATAGGGAAAGAACTAAGATTGCTTCGGATTCGTACCTGCTTGGCATTTACCAGCCACAAGTAGCTATGATTTCAGAAGATTAGAAATAATGGGAAAATATTTTATCATTATCAATTGGCTCTGAAATTATTGCATTGGCATCATATAAATTGTGATATTATTGATGCATAAATAGGGTTGGTTAATTAAGCATTAAGAGTCACGAATCTACACATATACAGCTGAGCACGGCCTGGTCTGGCCTCAGTGAGAGAAGATGCACCTAACCCCCTAAAGACTTGAAGCCTAAGGGAGTGGGGAGGTATTGTGAAGTAAGGGTTGGGGTGGGGGGGGGGCTTTCGCTTCAAGACAGTGGAAGAAGTATGGGATGACCTGGAGGCGTATAAAGACTGGAGTGTAAAAAATGATTGAAGAAAAAAGTAATTTCTCAACCTCAAAAAACAAATGAAGAAATTAAATTAAAAATGAAGAGATTTCCACCAGTTTATTCTGAATTCCTGGAGGCCTAAGGGCAAAAGATTCATTTCATCCAGGTGAAATAAAACTCCCAAATACTCTGCCTGCTGAGTCAGCTTGGTGCATGCCAAGTAGAATCAAAGTATGTCCCATTCCCTACACTCCACTTTTCAGCCTACAAGTCTGCCTGCATTTCTGGAGGTTTACTAGCACCAGTGACAAACAGAAATCAGTATCTAAACCTTAATACCTGCAAAACCCAGATGGCTAAATCCCAGCATAAGAACACAATAAACAAGTGCCTGGGCAATATAGCACCATCAGAGTCCACTACAGCAAGCATTGGGTATCATAACACAACTTAAGCATAAGAAAATGACCTTAAATCCAATCTTATGAAGATGATAGTGACCTTTAAGGAGGAAATGAATACCTTAGAGAAGTACAGGAAAACACAGCTAAAGAGATAAAGGAAATGAGTAAAACTATTCAACCCTTGAAATAGAAATAGAAGCAATAAAGAATAAACAAGCTGAGGGAATCCTGGAGATGGTGAACCTGGAGAAGAGAATGAGAACTACAGATACAAGCATCTCCAACTGAATACAGAGATGGAAGAGAGGATCTAAAGTATATAAGATACAATAGGGGAAATCAATACATCTGTCAAGGAAAAAGGTAAATCTAAAACATGCCTGACAAAAAACATCCAGGAATCCTATTCTATCCAATCCAAGAATAATAATAATACAAGATTCTGAGCAGGAACCAAAAGAAAAAAAAACAAAAAACTTTCAACAAAATTATAAAAGAAAAAAATTTCCAACCTATAGAAAGAGATGCTTATGTACATACAAGAAGCTTTCAGAACACCAAATAGGTTGGATCAGAAAATAAAATCCTCCTGTAATATAATAATCTAAACACTAAATGTACAGGGCAAAGAAAGAAGATTAAAAGCTGCAAGGGAAAATGGCCAAGTAACGTATAAGGACATAACTATCACAATTACCCCTGATGTTTTAACAGAGATTCTAAAGTCATAGGGTTTGAGCAGAACTTTCATTCCTAAAGAAACCACAAATGCCAGGCCAGATTTCCATACATAGCAAAATTTTCAATCACCATACATGGATAAACAAAGCTATTCGATGACAAAAAATAATAATGATATTTCTCCACAAATCCAGCCTTTCTGAAGGTATTTAAAAAAAACTCAAGAAAAAAGAGGTTAACTAACCCCCCCAAAAAAAACAATAGGAAATAACTAACTTATAACAGCAAAACAAAACAAAACAAAAAACAAAATGAAGAAAAGCATAAACACACACACACACTCAAATACACACATGCACACACACCACTAACATCAAATTAGAGGGACTAGCAATCATTGGTTATTAATATCTCTCAACATCAATTGATTCAATTTCCCAGCAAAAAGACACAGGTGAAAAGAATGGATGTGAAGAGATGATCCATCTTTCTACCACATACAAGAAACACACCGCTACAAAGAAGGTAGACAATACCTCTGAGTTAAGGGCTGGAAAAAATTTCAAGCAATCAGACAGAAATGGAAGCTGGAGTAGACAGTCTTTTTTTTTATTGTTTATATATGGTATTATTTTCTATTATTATTTTTCTTTCTTTTTTATAAGATATTTTCTTCATTTACATATCAAATGCTATCCTGAAAGTCCCCTATACCCGCCCCTCACCCTGCTCCCCAACCCATCCACTCCCGCTTCCTGGCCCTGGCATTCCCCTGTACTGGGGCATATGATCTTCACAAGACCAAGGTTCTCCTCTCATTGATGGCCGACTAGGCCATCCTCTGCTACATATGCAACTAGAGACACAAGTTCTGGGGGGAGGGGTACTGGTTAGTTCATATTGTTGATCCTCTTATAGGGTTTCCGACCCCTTTAGCTCCTTGGGTATTTTCTCTAGCTCCTTCTTTAAGGGCCTTGTGTTCCATCCAATAGATGACTGTGAACATCCACTTCTATATTTTCTATATTTGCCAGGCAGAGCAATTGTGATAAAAAAACAAAACAAAACAAACAACAACAACAACAACAACAAAAAACCCTGCATGGTCCTGGTACAGTGACAGAGAGGTGGATCAATGGAATAGAATTGAAGATGCAGAAATGAACCCATACACCTAGGGTCACTTGATCTTTGACAAGGGAGCTAAAACCATCCAGTGGAAAAAAGATAGCATTTTCTTTTTTTTTTTTTTTCAATTTTTTTATTAGATATTTTCTTAATTTACATTTCAAATGCTATCCCGAAAGTCCCCTTCCCCCTCCCCCTCCCTGCTCCCCTGCCCACCCACTTCCACTTCTTGGCCCTGGTGTTCCCCTGTATTGGGGCATATAAAGATTGCAGTACCAAGGGGCCTCTCCTCCCAATGATGGCTGACTAGGCCATCTTCTGCTACATATGGAGCTAGAGTCACGAGTTCTGGGGGTTCTGGTTAGTTCATATTGTTGTTCCTCTTCTAGGGTTGCAGACCCCTTTAGCTCCTGGTGTTCTATCTCTAGCTTCTCCAATGTGGGCCCCGTGCTCCCTCTTATGGATGACTAAACAAATGGTGCTGGCACAACTGGCAGTTATCTTGTAGAAGAATGTGAATTCATCCATTCTTATCTCCTTGTACAAAGCTCAAGTCTAAGTGGATCAAGAAACTTCACATAAGACCAGAGACACTGAAGCTTATGAAGGAGAGAGTAGGAAAAAGCCTCAAAGATATGGGCACAGGGGAAAGATTCTTGAACAGAACAGCAATGGCTTGTATAGTAAGATCAAGAATCAACAAATGGGGCCTTGTAAAACTGCACAGCTTCTGTAAGGCAACAGACACTGGGCACTATCAATAAAACAAAAAGGCCACCAACAGATTGGAAGAGGATCTTTTTCAATCCTAACTCAGATAGGGTACTAATATCCAATATATAAAAAGAAGTCAAGAAGATAGACTCTAGAAAATCAAATAACTCTGTTAAAGATGGGGTACAGAACTAAACAAGGAATTCTCAACTGAGGAATACCAAATGGCTGAGAAACACCACAACATCCTTAATCATCAGGGAAATGCAAATCAAAACAACCTTGAGGTTCTACCTCATACCAATCAGAATGGCTAAGATAAAAAATTCAGGTGACAGCAGATGCTGACGAGGATGTGAAGAAAGAGGAACACTCCTCCATTGTTGGTGGAATTGCAAGCTGGTAAACCACTCTGGAGATCAGTCTGGTGGTTCCTCAGAAAATTGGACATAGTACTATGGGAAAATCAAGCAATACCTCACCTGGTCATATACCTGGAAGATGTTCCAACTTGTAATAAGGACACATGCTCCACTATGTTCATAGCAGCCTTATTTATAATAGCCAGAACCTGGATAGAATCCAGATATCTCTCAAACAGATGAATAGATTCAGAAAATGTGGTACATTTACACAATGGAGTACTAGTAATCAATTAAAAACAATTAATTAATGAAATTCTTAGGCAAATGGATGGATCTGGTGCAGTAGTCATTCTAATATCTAATAAAATAGACTTTCAACCAAAATTGATCAAAAGAGATGGAAAGGACACTTTGTACTCATGAAAGTAAAAATAAACAAAGATGACATTTCAATTCTGATTATTATGCTCCAAGTGCAAATTACACATTGAAATTCAAATATTAGTAGTGGGTGATACCACACCCCACTTCTACCAATGGAAATTTCATCCAAATAGAAACTAAACACAAAAATAATCAAATTGAGAGGCATTATGTATTAAATGTAATATATATATATATATATATATATATATATATTAGTACATAATATATTTATAAATAATATAAATAATATATTTAGGTATAATAAATAAATAAATAAATCTTTTGTATAAATATATATGTAAAAAATATAATATATAAATATATATATAATATATATGTATATATATGTATATATATATAATATATATATATATATATATATATATATATATATATATATATATATATATAATATTTCACCCATACTTGAGAGAATTTACCTCTGTCCCAGCACATCATGCACTTTCTCCTCAATTTACATATATTTGGTCACAAAGCACTTCTAAACAGATAACAAGAAAATTAAAATAATCCCCTATATCTTATCAGACCACCATGGATTAGGACTGGACATAAATAAAACTACAGAAACAACATAATACTACAAAGTAGTGGAATATAATTCTCAGTGATCACTCACTAACTCTTGGAAGAAATAAAGAAATAAAGACTCCCTGGAACTTAAGGAAACTGAAGTCACAACATAAGCAAACTTATGGGACACAATGAAATTATGATAAGAGGAAAATGCAAAGCACTATATGCCTTCATAAAGAAATTGAAGATCATATAAGAGCAAATTAACTGAACATCTGAAAACTCTAGAAAAAAAAGAAGCAAGCATAACCAAGAGGAATAGAAGAAATAAAATAATCAAATCATGACTGAAATAAAACAAAGCAAAACAAAACAAAGACTCAATGAATTAAAAAGTTGTTCTTTTTGAAAATCAACAGGATAGACAAATGGTTAGCCAAAGAAACTACCAGGCAGAGATAATACCCAGTTAAAAAATCATAAGTGAAAAATGGGAAATAACAACACAACAACAGATATTAACTTAATAAAAAGAATCTTTAGGTCTTTTTTCAAAAATCTAATAGATATGATTTACCAAAGATAATACCATTAGGTAAACAATTTTTGTTTCTTTCTTACATTTTTATTATTTACTTAGCAAACACATGAAGCATAAACATTTACAGAACTCAGTATACGTGAGGCAGATGTTTTCCTGGCTGCTTTATAGGTAATAAATTTAATAGGCATGATGCATCAATACACTGGAAAATTGATTACTCCATTCAAATCAAATCACATACATGTATATTTCATGCCCTTCAAATATATAACACTACTCTTTTAAAGTCTGTACATGGTATATAAATAATGTACATATTTGGTAGAGTTTTGAAAGCTGAATAAAACTTATAGTTGTTATTTGCAATTCTTTTTTTAGCCATTTTTATTAGGTATTTTCTTCATTTACATTTCAAATGCTATTCCAAAGCCCCCTATACCCATCCCCCGCCCTGTTCCCCAACCCACCCACTCCTGCTTCCTGGTCCTGGCATTCCCCTGTACTATGGCATATGATCTTCACAAGACCAAGAGAGTCTCTTCCCATTGATGGCAGACTAGACCATCCTCTGCTACATATGCAACTAGAGACAGAGTTCTGGGAGGTACTGGTTAGTTCATATTGTTGTTCCTCCTATAGGGTTGCAGACTCGTATAGATCCTTCGGTACTTTCTCTAGCTCCTATATTAGGGGCCCTGTGTTCCATGCAATAGATGACTGTGAGCATCCGCGTCTGTATTTGCCAGGCATTGGCATAGCCTCACAAGAGATAGCTATATCAGGGTCCAGTCAGCAAAATGTTGCTGGCATATGCAATAGTATCTGGCTTTGGTGGTTGTATAAGGGATGGATCCCTGGGTGGGGTCATCTCTGGATGGTCTTTCTTTCTGTCTCAGCTCAGAACTTTGTCTCTGTAACTCCTTCCATGGGTATTTTTTCCCCCATTCTAAGAAGGAGTGAGGTATCCATACTTTGGTCTTCCTTCTTCTTGAGTTTCATGTGTTTTGCAAATTGTAGATTAGACATTCATAGTTTCTAGTCTAATATCCACTTATCAGTGAGTGCAAATCATGTGTGTTCTTTTGTGATTGGGTTACCTCACTCAGGATTATATCCTTCAGATGCATCAATTTTCCTAATAATTTCATAAATTCATTGTTTTTAATTGTTGATTAGTTCTCCATTGTGTAAATGTACCATATTTTCTATATCCATTCCTCTGTTGTGGGACATCTGGGATCTTTCCAGCTTCTGGCAATTATAAATAAGGCTGCTAAGAACATAGTGGAGCCTGTATCCTTATTACAAGTTGGAACATCTTCTGGGTATATGCCCAGGAGTGGTACTGCTAGATCTTCTGGTAGTACCATATCCAATTTTCTGAGGAACCATCAGATTGGTTTCCAGAGTGGTTGTACCTGCTTGCAATCCCACCAACAATGGAGGAGTGTCCCTCTTTCTCCATATCCTCAGCCCCTAAGGAAATAGAAGCAGTCATTAAATGCCTCCCTGAAGAAAACAAAAAGCTCAAAGTCATATAGTTTTCATTCTGAGTTCTATCACACTTTTTAAGGCTAAAACCAATATCCTCAAAACAGAAATGGAAGTATCATTTTCTAAACTCATTTTATAAGGCAGTAATCATCCCATTATCTAAACCAAAATCTCAACAAAGAAAGAGAATTTTAGACTAGTTTCCCTCATGAACATTGATGCAAAAATATTCAATAAATACTTGTAATCCAAGTCTAAGAACATATGAAAAAGATCTTCCATCATGATCAAGTGGGCATCATTCATCCCAGGGATTCAGGGATGGTTCACCATCTAAGAATCCATAAATATATTATACCATAAAAACAGTGGAAAAAACAAACTACATGATTATCTCATTAGATCTTGAAAACAAAAATACTCTTGACAAAATTTAAAACAACGTCATGAGAAAGAGATCAGGAATACAAGATACATACCTATACAGTATAGAGACAATATAGAGAAAGCAAATAGCCAATATCAAATTAAATATAAAGAACTCTAAAGCATTTCCACTAAATCAGGGAAAAGACAGGCTGCTACTACCCCAAAATTATTCAATATTGTTCCTGAGTTCTAGCTAGAGCAATAAAAGAACTAAATGAAATCAAGGGGATACAAATAGGTAAGGAAGAAGTCAAAGTATCACTACTTGCATATAATATGATAGTATACATAAATGACTGCAAACATTCTAAAAGAAAACTTTACAGGTGATCAGCAACTTCAGAAATATGGCTAGATACAAAAATAACTCAATATAATCAGTAGCCATTTTTTATACAAATAACAGTTTGAGAAAAAAAACACTTTAAGGTTTTAAGAGTATTATTAAGGAAATAATACCCTTCACAGTAGCTAGAAATAATGCAAAATATCTTGGTGTAACTCTAATCAAAGAGAAAGACCCATATGACAAAAACTTCATGTCTTTGAAAAACATTGAAGATTATATCAGCAGATGAAAAGATTGGTATACTTAACATAGTAAAAATAGCCAGTTATCAAAAGGCTTCTACAGCTTCACTGCAATTCCTATTAAAATTCCAACACAACATTTTACAAAACTTGAAAGAGCAACATTCAACTTCATATGAAAATGTGAAATAACCAGGATAGTCAAAACAGAATTTCTGGTAGTATCACCATCCATGATTTCAAACTGCACTACAGAGCAGTAGTATTAAAAACTACATAGTATTGACATAAACAAAAAATACAGGTTGATTAATGGATTTAAATCAGAATCCTAGAAGTAAACTTAGAACACTATTTTTGACAAAGAAAGACAAAAGTATACAATGGAAAAAAGAAAGCATCTTAAACTAATGTTGCTGGTCTAACTGAATGTCTGCTGTAGAAGATTCATGCTGATCCCTATCTATCATTCTGCACAAAAGTCAAGTCCAAGTAGATCTTTGATCTACTTAAACCTGAATAAAACTGAATATCCTCAAGTACTAAGATCAACAGTTAATAAATAGGACCTCATGAAACAGAAAAGCTTCTGAAGCTAAGAATCCCATCAGTAAGATAAAATGGCAGCCTAGAGAATGGGAAAAGAACTTCACCAACACTTCATTTAACAGATGGATGGTATCTAAAATCTATAAAAAACTTTAAAAAAACTAGACAATATTGAACAAAATAAGCTATCAACAACATGGCAACAAAGTACAATCATGAACATTGGCAGTATTTTCATTGTACATTGTTGTAACTTCTTTTTTATTAACATTGTTTTTATTAATCTTATGCTATGCTTGTTATAAACTATATGGTATGAATATAATGAAAAAGCACAGAATATATTATGGGTTTTTGTAAAAAAAATGAGGTACAGATCTAAACAGAGAATTCTTGATAGAGGAATCTTTAATAACTGGGAAGCACTTCAAAGAAATATTCAATTTCCTTAGTCAACAGTGAAATGCAAATCCAAATGACTCTGAGAGACCATTTTAGATCTGTCAGAATGTCTAAGTTTAAAAGCCCAAGGACCATTCATATGCTGGCGAATTTGTGGAAAAACGGGGGCATTGCTGCATTGTTGGTGGGAGTGCAAAGTTTTTCCACCACTTTAAGAATCAGTGATGATTTCTCAGAAAATTGGGAATAGTTTCACCTCAAGACCCAGCTATATTACTCCTGGACATATATCTAAAAGATACTCCACCATTCCACCAGGACTTGCTCAAGTATGTTCATAGCAGATTTATTTTTCTAGTCAGGGACTGGAAGAAAGCCTTGATATCCTTCACCTGAACGATGGATAAAGAAAATGTACTACATTTAAATAATGGACCATTCTATAGTATCAAAAACAAAAGCATCATGAAATTTGCAGGCAATGGATGAAACTATAAAACTGAAAAAGAGCATCCTAAGTAAGGTAACCTAGACCCAGAAAGACAAATACTGTATATACTCACTTACAAGTGGTTATTTGTCAAACGGTACAGGATATCCATGCTACAATGCAGACTCAAACTGTGTAAATAACAAGGCAAGCTTAAGAGAGGATGCTTGAATTTACTGAGAAGAAAAAATAAAATAGTCATTGGATGTGGTTGGAGGGAAGGAATCCTGTGGTAGATGGGAGAGGGAGTAACGGGAGAGTTCAAGTATGGGGAGGACAGAGGGAGAGAGAAATGTAATCAGTAGGAGGGGCATCTTTTGGATGAGCTAGAAACCTAGAAAATGTAAATACTCAGACATCTATGAGGATGACCCTAGCTAAGCTACCAGCAATAGGGAACAGTGAACCTGACATGAACATCTCCTGTAACTAGGCAGTTTCCAGTGATGGGATGGGGGCACCAACAGAGCCACAAACCCTTTGACCCACAATTTATTCTGTGTACAAGATTCACAGGCATACAAGTGGAGCAGAAATAGAAGGAATGGCTAACCGATGACTTGCCCAACAGAGACCCATAGCATAAGAGAGAGCTTTCCTCTGATACTATTAATAATATTCTGCTATACTTGCAGATAGGATCCTAGTATAACTGTCATCTGAGAGGCTTCACCAAGAAGCTGATTCATGCAGATGTACAGACCCACTGAAAACTTTATGTGGAACTCAGGGAATCATGTGACAAAGGAGAGGGAGGATTGAAGGAGCCGAAGAGGTCCAGGACATCACAAGAAAACCTATAGAATCAACTCTTCTGGACCCATAAGGGTTCATAGAGAACCACCAATTAGAGAACATGCATGGGACAGATCTAAACTCCCTACATATATGTAACAGATGTTCACCCTGGTCTTTGTGTGGAACCCCTAATAGCAGGAACAAGGGCTAAGTCTGTTGCCTGCCTTTGGATACCTTTCCCCTAACTGAAATGCCTTGCCTATACTCAATAGAAGATAGTAGCACCTAGTTCTAATGCAATTTGACATGTCAAGGATGGTTGATATCCATGTGAAGCCTCTTCTTCTCTGAGAAGAAAGGGAGCTGAGAACATGGGAGTCAGAGGCAAGAATGGGGGGAAGCTTGGATTGGGGTGTAAGGAAAATAAATTAATTAATGTGAACAAATTCCCTCCATCAAAAAAAAAAATATCCAGGCACAAATGAATTCACTACAGAATTCTACCAAACTTATAAAATTATACAACTAAGTATTCTTAAACTATTAATAAAAACAAGCAAAAGGAGTACTCCCAAAGTTCTGTTATAAAGCCAGTTAACTCACATGCCCAAGCATGGTGAAGACACAACACCAACAGCAAAGAAAACCATAGCCAATATCTCAAATGAATATTGATTTCAAAATGCTAAGATAACTAATTACCAACCAAACAAAGCAATTCATCAAAAATATCTACCATGATTACGCTAGGTTTGGCTTTATCTCTGAAATACATGAGTTTGCGATAGAATCAGAAGTACCAAATTCATTTAGTCTCTGAAATGCAGGGGCGATTCAAGGTATGAAAGTAATAAATGTAATACAAACCACATGATCATTTCAATAATTGCAGAAGTGAGAAAATGCATCGTGTATCCATGATTAAAGTTCTAGAGTGTATAGGATAAGAAGGATCCTGCTTTTGTATAATAAAAGCTACTAACAACCAACATTATTATCCTAAAGTGATAACTTGAAGGAATCCAGCAAAAGATAAAAAATGAGACAGGACTGTCCATGATCCATACTCATTTTTAACATTCTGCCTGAAGCACAATATGAAGTAATAAAGGAAGAGAAAGGAATTAAAGAAATACAGATAGGAAAAAAATAGATTGTAGAGATAATATTTGTATCCCAAAACTTGTATCATAAAACTTCTAGAAATGAGAAAGGAATGCAAGGTGGCAGGATACAGAATATATTGCATGAGTAATCACCAACAAACATACAAAACAGATCATATGCACATTCTTATTGAAGATGGCCTCAAATAATTAAAAGATAAACCCAAACAAGTGGATTATGCTCTTCTATTATGACAACTTTTAAACTGTGAAGGAAGAGATATATTCACTAGAAAAAGGAATGGCTAAAAATTGGAAAAAAAATATTCATCATCTCTAGATATTTGAAAAATGTAAACCCAGGACAAGAACAAACAAGAAAGCAAAGCAAAATATTCAACATTTCACCTAACCTCAATCAAAATTGTAAAGAGTAAGCAGGTGATGTGCAGAAAGGAGAACCCGCAGTAAATGCAAATGTGATTGTATGGTAAGAATTACTCTGCTAATCTTTATAGGAAATCATTGAAAATCTAAAAATAATTCTACCACATGACACAGCTAAACCATTTCTTTCCCTATGGCTGAAGGACTCTACATTCACAGATGGCAACTTAGCCATGTTTCTTGATGGCCTGTTCACAATTTCTAAGAAAGGGTAACAACCCAAATATCCTTCATTGGGTTGATATTCATTCACTGATGAGAGTATAACAAAAACATGGCTCATCAACAATATGGAACACTACTACTCAGCTATGGAGAAAGACAAAATCATGAACCTGTAGATGAGGGGATGGAATTATAAAAGATCATATTAAGTTATACAATCAAGACGGAGAAAGATGTTACATGTGAAACCTCTATACTTATTCCTATCTCCAGATCTTCAAACGGGACTAAATTAACTCGTGTAACTGCAGAAATCAGGAAAATAAAAAGGCAAAATTTGGAGGGTAAGTGGTGGAAGCAACTGAGTTGGAATGTCAGTTGCAAATGATCTGAAGTTTGAAATGGGAACAACAAACTTGTCTTTAGTTGGAGTTGGGAAGATAATTACAAAAGAAGGGGGGGAGATTAAAAAAGAGCAAGGATGTCTGAAAAAGTTATATGAAGAATACTATTGACTCTGAACTTACAATGCTATATATATATGTTTAGTGTATACAGATGTGAATATAATTTAAGTAACACTTTCTCACAGAGATGAAATGTTCTTCCTGTGAGGCATATACCAATTAACAAAAGTCCCAGGGCAAAGCATAAGAAGTTCTCCTTTGAGTTGCTGCCAAAGATTATCCAAGAGACTTCCAAAATATAGGCTATTGCTTATTGCCCTTGCTTACTCCCAGGTATAAGAAGCATGGGAGATTCATCCATGAAACTAGTTACCACATTGTTAGACAGCACCATGCAAGCTTTTAAAGGAGGAACATAGTTAATAGTCATACCTCCTATAACATCCACAGACAACAAGAATGACCAGAGTGCTCCAAAATCCCTAAGAACACTGGGGCATTGAGCCCTCACAGGATCAAGGGTCTCTTCTCCCACTGATGTCCAACAAGGCCATCCTCTGCTACATATGTGGCTGGAGCCATGGGTCCCTCCATGTGTACACTTTGGTTGGTGCTTTAGTCCTTGGGAGCTCTGTGTGAGGGGATTAGGTCTGGTTGGTTGATATTCTTGTTCTTCCTATGGGTTTGCAACCCCCTTCAGCTCCTTCACTGCTTTCTCTAACTTCTCCATCTGGGATCCTGTGCTCAGTCCAATGGTTAGCTGCAAGCCTCTGTACTTGTCAGGCTCTGGCAGAGCCTCTCAGGAGACAGCTATATCAGGCTCAGCACTTCTTGGCTTCCACAATAATGTCTGGGTTTGGTGACTGTATATGGGATGGATCCCCCAAGTGGGGCAGTCTCTGGCTTTTAAATAGGAATACATCATCCTGGGCCTCATCAGGATTAAGTGAGAGGTTTTGTATCCATATATATTTACCTTCCCATGGGTTATCTACAGGATCTACAGTTTCTTTTAGAGACTAGTGTAGGATAGAAAGCTGACTCTTCTAATACTATACATAAATAACAATGAGGCTTGTATTTGTGTCTTAAATGAGGCAGACGTCACTGAGAAGTAAAAATATCCACACATGTCAACAGTTAGTATAAGCAGAGTAAGAGAACTGAAAGAGTAAGGAGGGTTATATATGAGGATTTGAATGTAAAGTGCAAAGGAAGCAATTATAATACAAAATCTAAAAGAAGTAATAAAAAAATCAATCATTACATTGGTTTGAAGTTAAAGTATGATCATCCTTATTAACAGTTTGGATATTGGTATACTATTGTTTGGCTATAGTCTGTATTTTGTTGAAACACTCTTTCTTCTTCATTATAATCTCCACCAATTTTACCATAAAAGGATTTTGTCTTTTATAGAAGGGTTTTCTGGATTTAATGAGATCACTATGTGATTTTTTTTTTTTTTTTGTCATTCAGGCTATTTATGACATCATTTATTGATTTAAGTATCTTGAACCATCCTTGCATATCTGAAATGAAAACAGCATAATCATTATCAATCATGTTTTGATATGAGTTTTAATTTGGTTTGACAGTACCAAAGATTTTTAAGATTTTTTTTCTATTTTTTTTTTTACTGGAAATCACAATTTTTCTTTGATGCATCTAGAATAAATTTAATATAGCATATTATCTGCACCCAGGTTCCATATTTCTAAATAGGTGTATAGTTTTAGTAAAATTTGTTAACTTGACTGTCTTTGTTTCATTGGCTTTGGTCATTGAATAATAATTTTTAAGTTTTCTGCACATAAATGTTAAAATTTTGAATAATATTATTTTAGATCTGGGAATTTTGCTACTTTGCTCTTTATCCTCATATTGTCTTTGCTCTATGAGATTGTTTGATTCATAACATATGCTCTATCTGCAAAATACCTTGCAATGATTTAAATCATTATGCAAATATAGATCCTCATTGGAGGAACTGACATTTTAATAGTGTTTTTTAATATATGGAAATAAATATATTTGCACTAATTTAGATTTATTTCTATCATCTGATCATGAACATATAGATCCTATACAGATTATCTATATATTTCCAGTCTTATTCAGGTAAATGATGCATTTTGATATTCTTATAAACCATGTGACTCTAATCTACTGTACTAATTTCACTGCTTATATACTGAGACCTCCATATTAGGCCTACTGATGTGGGCAGACTTTGTTGTTTGTGGATACTTGTTCTTTATTCATGCATATCTTCATTTTCCATGTAGGAGATCTTGTCATCTATGAGCAGTGTTTTTAATTCCTATAATTTCTGTAATCATTATTTTCTTTTCTTATTAATTTCAAAATTAAATTTGCTATATAAATGTGTTCAAGTAAGTTAAAAAGAATTCCCTTGTCAAGTCACTCATCATGAGAAAGATGACCTAAACCTTAGTACATATTCAGCTAACTCATCCACCCCACTGCCTCAGAGTTGTCTCAACATGTGGCATCTCAGCTATTACTACAGCACCGTTCCTACTTGCCTCTTTCCATCATTCTTGACATGACCTTAGTCTCTAACCCTCTATCAATCTGAACCCCCAAAATATTAAGTGGCTTTGACCATGGTGTCATCATCACAATTTAAACTAAGACAAATTCTCCATATATTATGTTTTAAAACTCATGTTATAATATACATTTATGATAGTAGATTTATCTATATCTCTAGTTTTGATTCTGTTTTCTTATAATAATTTCTTCTTACTTAGTACACACAAGAAGAAATTTTATTTTTTTATTGAGAACATTCCTTTATTCTCTTCTTTCTTTATATTTTATAACAGTACCTCTATTTTCTAAGTTGTTTTTATCTAAAAGTAATATAATGATTTCAGGCTTCTTTGAATTATTATAGTGATATCTATATATTATTTTTTACTAGTGTGAGTCATTATATATACATTACTGCATATTTTGGTTTCTTTTCAGATTGAACAGATTTAATTCCTTTTTGAAGTAATTATATCTACATTTTGTTTTTAACAGGATCATTTTTAATTAATTATTTTAAATAATGTACACATGGCACACATTTTTTTTTCTCTATATATTGCCAAGAACATTGTAGCTTATTTGGTATATTTTCTTATTAAATTTTATATAAACTAAATATTTTTGGCAGCCAAAGTAGAAAAAAATATTTTTCAGTTGAAGCTTTTAAAAATTATTTTATTGCCTTATCTTTAACTGTTAAAATAAAACCATTACTTCCACTGCAATGATAATTCCTTCATGCATGGTTATACTACTTTATAAGTATAAACATTAGCTATTTTGATATATTAGTAACTGAATTCTACTTTGTCTTTACTGACTTTGAATTATTATGATATTTTGTTATTTTAAAAATGTGATCCTTCCCTATTAGTTTTGTAAATTTCTGAGTTTAATTATCAGTTTCATAAGATTCATTTATGACAATCATTTAAATAATGTTATTAACATTTACAAATAATGCAAATTAGACCAGTATTATGGCTCAGCAGGTACACGTACTTGCTGCCAAGTCTGACAATATGAACTCCATTCCTGAAACCTACATGGTAGGAGCAAACAGACTCCCACCTTTCTTAAAGAGTCCTCTGCTCTGTACCTGCACTCTATGACTCCTGCATACACCCACACATATACACACAGTAATTAAATAATTAAATGAAAATAGTAAAAACAATCATATCCAATTCTATCTACTGGAAACATATATATTGCATACATTTATATTTAATAATTTTTTAATAAGTTTACTAGTCACATTCACTCTATCTTTACCCAAAATTAAGTTTTGTGGAAATTTTCATTTTTGTTTATATCTTTTTTTTTTTCTTTTTTGATGCAAGGTTTCTTTGTATAGCCCAAGCTGTCCTGGAACTCACTTTGTAGACTAGGCTGGCTTCAAACTCAGGAACTCAGAAATCTGCCTGCCTCTGCCTCTCAATTGCTGGGATTAAAGGCGTGTGCCACCATGCCCAGCTTATATCTTTAAAAAAATGCTATATTTAGATTTATTTTGTCCAATGTTAATTTTGCCCAGAGTAATGCTGCCTATTAGGTAATTCATATTTGTTTTTCCCTTTCTTATTGCATAATCATCTAATTTAAAGCAGCTCTTTCAACTACTGGAGACTTAGAGAGTTACCTGCTAATGATACTAGGCAAAAGTACAAAGTATAGTTCAAATGACTTTAATGACATGAACTGTAACCTTCTTTCATCCAAATTGCCAGAGAAAAAACCTACTTGTTATGTTGTTTCAACATTTAATTTTGTCTGGAGAATAAATACTAAAATAAAATAGACCCTTTTCATAGCTTGATATTATATATATGTGTGTGTGTGTGTGTGTGTGTGTGAATATATATATATATATATATATATATATATATATATGTGTGTGTGTGTGTGTGTGTGTGTGTGTGTATTTCATGTGTATGTATAGATCTCGTATGAGTACCATAAATTATACATTATTTCATATTTTCTAGTTGTCAGAGAAGCTTTGTAATTAATGTAATAACATTTTATACATCAATATTCACTGTAATTGGATTAAATATTACTTTATTCATATGCTACTTTTGAATGTTAATTTAAAATAATCATTACCTTAGGCTATGTGGTTTTTGATTAAAACAAGTTCCTTAACATGATTTGAATAAGATAGTCTTCAAATAGAAATAATTTATGTTCTTTGGAAGATGAATGTATGAAGGAAACTGTATCATGTATACAAACGGGGTTAAGAGTCTGCTCTATAAAGTGTGACTTTGCTTTGCCACAGTGTAGGTCAGCCTGGGGAATATGCTCAGCTAATTTCTGAACTGGAGTAATCATTTTAATGTCTGTCTATAGCTTGCAATCTCATGCTGTAAAGTTTATATATACACATTAAAACTTATTTGAAAATAAATAAATTCATATTCCGTTATCTCTCAGTGAATGGAATCAAATTGTAAGCATAGCTGTAGCTGTAGTATGAGCCTCAGTTAGTCTATAATGTACACAAGAGAACTTTTTAAAGAGATGGTTTAGCACTTGCTTCTCTTGCCAAAAACCTGGGTTTGGTTTCCAGCACTATCATAGTATCTTAGAAACATCTGTAACTAGCTCCAAGGGATCCTGCACCCCTATTTTGACCTATGTGGTCACTTAGCAGCAACACAGCGCACTTTCATACGTGTGGAAAAAACACTCATGTTCATGAAATAAACAATATTTTAAAAAGTATATAATGAGGAGTATGCAGAGAAAACAGGAAAGTATAAAGGAACTATAGACAAAGGCTAGGTGATTTGAGAAGGGAATAGCACCTCATACCTGATATGAAGTGAGAAAACATAATAATTAGGAGGTGGCTCCTACTAGGGAGAAGCAGGAGGGTCAGTCAAGAAAGAAGATGGAGAATTAAGAGACAAATAATACCAATGATGTTTGTTTGATAAAGCCTCAAGAAGTTATATTAAATGTACTTAAAATTTATTCTACATACATACATACATATTAATGGAACTTAATACATCTGGGTTGACAGTGTTTCCAGTACTCATAGATTATTTTGTTTCCTCTCAGGGGATAATGTTTCAGACACAAAATCCCTGCCTTTTGATTTTACCAAGTGAGGCCTCATGAGCCAGGCTGTGGTGAAAGTCTGCTAGCTCGGAGACATAGAGAAAGCATGCAGCTGACCTTCCAGTACTTGTTTACAATAAACTAAAAGTTCTGGATCAAAGGCTGAGAAATTAGAAACAGATTCATACAGTCCACAATTTCAGATTCACAATGTGATCAAACAGTTTACCACAAGCCAAAGGTATGCCACTGTTGTTGAAGTCACCTACAACTTAGGACACAGGACTTGGATTCCTCAAACTGGATCTAACCTGAGGTCTAACATCTATGCTTTCATTCATTGTCTAGCATTTGTCGTCCCAGAAAACACTCTGTAAGATGCTCAAAGGAGGAAACAATTAAATAGCATTCACGTATGAACTAATGCATTGACCAGCATGGCAAGATACCAATAAAGGCTCATTAAGTGTTAGTCACATGTTGGGGGTAACCAGCAGCTGTCTAATTGGACTTAAGATTTGTTCCATAGGAGTGAAACTATGCCTGATACTGGAAAATTAGCTATCTTCCCAGGGCTAGTGAGGTCATAAATGTTAGAAAAATCTACTTCTGTCCCTTTCTAGAATGGACTAATTCTTGACTAGATTATCCATCTTTACTATCAACTCTAGAGTGGAAGGGACATAGGAGAATCAAGACAGAAGAAAACAATGATGTAAGTCAATTTCTACTAAGTTATCTTAAAACAAGCAGTCACAGTTTAGCAGAACTTTCTTATCTACTATTTGTCTAATAAACAATGTAACAACAGAAAAATAATATTAATTTAATCTTCATTTATCACTTAGATTTACAAATTATTGTTAAGATACATGTCATCTTATTCTATTCTCTCATACACATACATCTATTTCCAGTTGAATATATCATTCTATTTGACATAAATATACTGTATTCATTTTCATATCTTTTAAAATCCTATAAATGTTTGTCATTAATCAATATTTAGCCATGTAAAACGTTGAAAAAATATAATTTTAAATACACAAGCAAAAGAATTAAGTATTAATACAAGGGAATAAAAGTTACCCGTGTATGAACTTGTGATGGAAAAGTCTAAAAAAGAAAAAAAAAATAAATTCTGTTCTGATAAGAAAAGAATAAGTACTTAAGAACAGGATAAAATAGGATAGGTTGGGATGGGATGGATTGGGATGGGATGGGATAGGATAGGATGACTGAAAATATGGGGAAATAAAAGTGATACAGGCAAAGGAAGCGATCCTGCAGCTATGTGAGGACTCAGTGGAGAGGGCAAGAAAAAACAGAAGAGTCCTCCAAAGAGTGAGCCAGACACTGAGCCTGTTACTTGGCTTATGCAATGCAGAGATCTGCTTGCACTTCCTCTGACTCCTCAAAACAACCATGCCAGTGTCCTGAAGTATATAGTCAGAGACCAGCACAACTGAAATCTACTAGCCAAAAGGGGGTATGGGGAAATGAAATCAGAAACATACAGGTTCCCATGAAAAAAGAAGCAGGTCTCAGACACAGACTAGAGTGGTCCATATAAACAAAGGCTCACATTCCTTTACTCTCTACATAAAGAAAGGAATACAAAGGCACAGGATAGATAGCCATAGTCACAGCTGAGATTGCCCAGGTATAGCAAGATTTAAGTACTACAGAGACAGAGGATCAGTGCTCAGTTGCTTTCTCCTCTCTGTACTTCCTTGTTTAATATTAAAGTAAAGTGAGATTTGTTCTGTTCGTATTATTTTCCTCTATATTTTTTATCAATAGAGATTTTTGCTGAAACACAGGGTGTTTTAATGTTTCAGAATCACATTCTCTCTAGTGCTAGGACTGTTTCCACTTATTCTTCATTTCTGCACAATGTTCTACTCATGATATCTCTTCTTGCACCTGCTCTCTTTCCCTGTCACCACTGTTTCCCTTTCTATTAAAATTTCCCTATTTTCTCTCCTTTGCTGTAAGCCTCACTAGTCACCTAACAATATTCAGTTCCCTCAATAACTAACAGCTTAGTTCTTACAATACTATCACTGAATTATTGGAGTTGAAAAGCTGATTGTGTTTTAATTAGCTCCTACTACATTTTTATGATGTAAGACTTAACTGGTTGCCATTGCTTAAGCAGTGTGGATTCTGCTCTTGTGTAGGGGTTTATGGAGATCAGCTGTCAGTGTCTAGAACATATGGGCTGAGCTTGCAGGTTATGTTCTGCCCATCAATTAGTTTCCATGTATGGTCCTCTTTTTGCATTGACATTTTTGACTTGATAGAGTTGTGGTTATAAACCCATTCAGCTATTTTGTGTAAAAAGCCAGTCTGTTGCTTACTGCCTTATAATTTTCTCCCTTTTGTTTGCTCTTGGCTTGGTATCAGAATAACCAGTTGAGTTTTGCCATCAGGAAAAGGTTGGATATATAGATTTCATCAGTACGTATTCCCTCTCTTTAATACTATGAAACTTAGATCTACGTTGCTAGATTTTCTTTTCTAAATGTATGGTAAAAGTTTACTACAATTTTCATTGAATGTAGAATTGAAGAATATTTTAGAAACCAATTTATCTTTATGAAAATTGACTTATTTAAATGATCCTAAAAGTTAAAGATGTATATATTACTGGAATATAAACATTATCTGGAATATAAACATATCTAACTTTCAAATTGTTTTTAGTAGACAGTTATTCTATGCTATTCAATTGTTCTTAGCAAGATTTGAGATATAGCTGTTCTATTTGCTAGTACTGCAAAACTGAAGTACCACAAATTTGGGGACTGAATAACATTTACTCGTTTACTAGTCCTTAAAACCTTCAGTCTAAGACATCCATATACATGCCTGAGAGAGAATCGTGACTGTCTTTTCTTGGACCAAGTGGTTTTCTGATCAGCATCCCAATCCTGTTCAATATGCATCCCAACAGTCCTCCAGGCTCATGACTATCTTTTCATGCCTACTTGTGTGCTAGTTTAACTTCCATCAGAACTTGTGTTACACTGGCTTAGGACACACAATCTCACGTTAGAGTGATTATTTCTTTAATGACAATTTTAGGAAGGTTTCATGATGAGGAACTAGGCCATAGGGCTTCAAATTTATGCTTTATTTTGGGTGGGGAACAGGAAATAGTACTGTCTTCCAAAATCTCTTCATTTATCTCAGTTCAATGCTTCATCAAAAGGTTGTCGTATCTGCAAAATGTCGGAAGAATTCAGCTATTGCTTTTGATATTGATATTTTAACTATTCTATTTTATTTCCTGATTCATAAATAGATAAAAATATTTCAGATCTGCTACTTCTATCTTCCCTAATGAAATTAATATATCTGTATCTTGCTTCTACATTTCTGTTTCCATAAAGTGGTATATACAGTTAAGATTTTAAGATCTTTATCTCTTATGAAATGTTTTTGTGATATTTTTTAAGTAAAACCTAATTATTTCAAAATTATTGGTAGGCTATCCAATTTAATATTTTTCTTTTAGCTTAAATGCAAATCAATTTCCCCTTTTATTTCAAATTTGACATGCAGGTTAATTATAAAGATTGTTTACTTTTTCAAATGTAAAGATGTTTTCATAGGGACTTACTTCTATTGATTTCTGAGCCAAGAGAAATAACTGCTTTTATATAAACTGTATTGTATTAAGTATGCATATTTATACTTTCATGGATATTCAATGCCACAAATATGATCTCTTCTTCTAAATTGTTCGATGGACTTTAATGCATATTCTGATGCTAATATTTATAGAGTAAATCTCAGCATTGTTAAAGCTTGATGACTGCATGTTAAAGTCTGCATGTTCATGCTTAACTTCTTATGTACCATCAAGGAGAGATACTGAAATTTTACCATAATGTTGTTTCTTTCTGTTTTTTTTTTTTGTTGTTGTTGTTGTTTTGTTTTGTTTTTTTTGCAGTGCCATGAGTAGTTATTTTACTTTTTCAAAGTAAAGTTGTCAAGTATAAAAGCATTTAAATTGTTAAATATGCCATATTAATTGACTCCTTAACAGTTACCTCATTATTGGTTATATTTTTGCTCTGAAGTCCATTAGATTTTGTGTTAATAGGTCCACTTCAGTATTTTTGATTAATGTTAAGCATATTCCATTTCCTCTCATTTCCAGTGCTGTGTCTTTGGTATCATCTTTGCATAAGACAGTTCTTACACAGATCTTGTGTTTTCATGCATTCTGACAATCTCTTTTTTTTAAATCATGCTTTTTAGACATTAACTGTTACAAAATCTGACTAGAATTCTGTATTTTATTACTATTAATTTGCCCTTCATTCATCTGAACCTTTTCTCTTTCACCCTGCATATTAATTATTGAATTTTTTATGAGTCCATTTTGTATGCATCCTGTTCAATTCTTTCTCCTCACTTTTAAATAATTCTTTGTAAAATTTTACATTTCATTTTGATTACCTTCACCTTCCCTTCTTTAACTCTTCTAGAAACCACTTGCCATTACCTATTCACAGAAATCTTTGCACTCTTTTTTTTTTCTTTAAACCTAGTGGATGGAGATTAACACAGAAAACCACATCTTGTTAAGATGCTGAAATAAGAAACTGCAGAATGTTCTACTGTAAATGAGGCACCCCTAACATGCCACTCCTCCAAAGGTTCAGGGGTCTTTGTAGATAATGAAGCAGAAAGATTCCAAGTATCAGAGGCAATGGCTGACTACCAAGAAACAGTGCCTTCCAGACACAGCAGGACAGCTGTAGCAGGAATTCACAGTGGTTGAGAGAATGCTCAAGAACTATGTAAGCTTAGGATAGACAAAATCCCAGCATGTTCAAAACAGAAACATAAGTTTAAAATCCAACCCACAGCTGAAAATCATCTACTTCTTAATATCAGCATCTCTGATATCATCTTTAGGAAATGCTTTGTTGATTATGGTATATATGATTAATTATCTCAGTATGGTTCCAACTACATTACAATTCATATAGAGCATTCAAACTTTATAATTGGATTCTGAAATTTATCCCTTTCATTTTATGTAGTCTGCTAATACATTTTATTTGAAAATGTTTCACATTTTATTTTTCATATTATACTGCTCATATAATATTAACTTATTCATGTTTCAGCTGATTTTAAAATTAAATTGTCTTTAAATTATATTTGGGTTGTGAGAAATAAATCTATATATGTTCTTGTACAGATAGCGTTTTATTTCACTCACTCCTTTTTTTTCAAAATCACATGTCTGTCTAGGTGTATTTTCTTGGTGCTTGAGGTTACTTGACATTTACTGTAGTGTAAGCCTTGTAGTCATAATACCTTTGAATTTGCATATACATAAAGTGTCATTCGGTTTTCATTTGGGAGTTATTCTTACTAGGCACAGTGCCCTGAAGTGAGACCTACTTTTCCTTCAATGCTGCAGAAATGTTGCTTTCTGATTCTTATATTATTTCCAATTAGAGTTGTTGTATTGCCCTGACCTTCAGGACTTAAACAACAGGGTTCTGGGAGGGAGGGGAGCTGCAATAACAAATTTGGGATCAGAAGACATCAAGGAAGGAAACAAGACAAAAATCCTGTCCAAGTCTTTTACTTTTAGGAAATAAAGGGTTTTTAAAGATGAAAATCACAAATAGTATCTGTTCTGGTACACAGGTCAAACAGGTGGTGCTAGGTAACACAATAAAGTCAAAGAAATGTCCCCATTGTAAAAGATCCAGAAAGGAGTGCCCTCATTATAAAAGGAAAGGACTCATTGTAAAATGTCAATTAAGGAACTGAAGCAAGATAGTGGAAGAAGCCATAGAGTATTAGTTAATGGCCCAGGGACAAGACAGAGGTTGGGATTCCAGGGCTTCCAGGCCTCAACACTGCATCATGTATACATTGTTGCTATAAAATGCAGTAGGCTTTGAGACTCAAGCTCCCTCCCTGGTTCTTATTTGATTTTTTTTGCCATTTTGTGCTATGTGGCTCAGGATGACATCTACGACACAGGCCCCGCCTCAGCCTCCTGACTGCTGGATTAGAGGTATGTACTGCCACAATAAAATAATTGTCTCTCAGTCACTGTTTTTAAGCAGGCTTAAATCTTTCATTTTCTCAGGAACATGTCTGGGATTTAACAGATGCCTTCTCAATTTGTGCAATTTAGGATTTTTCTCAAAGTATTAAATTGTATACACATGCCTTTTATTTATATTGAAAGACTTCTGTCCTTTCCCATCATATACCCACTGAGTCTAAACCAATGGCTTCTCAGTTTGTTGCATCATTCAGTAATTTCATGCATTGAGAAACTCAGTGCACTTATATTTTGTTTATGCTTAAACAAATGTCTAGTTTCGATTTTTAAAAAAAGCCTTTCTCTGTTTAACATGCATTTACAATAAAAAGAGACAAATTGATGAATGTATTTAGCTTAATATTGGAGAGTTATTAATTTAATCTTAATATTTAAATCTGACCAATATTAGCATTTCTTTTGTCAAATATACTTTAGTCAAACGATATAGCATTCCCTGAAAAATATCTTCAGGAAAAAGGAAAGTAATTTCCAGTGTTTAAATTCATTTTTCATAGTTTTAATATTGTAGTCTACTCTAAATAAAATATATGATAACTGAGTAAATTTTACTTACATCTGAAAAATATCCTAAGGTTATGAATGGATTTTATTTTATTTTACCGACTAAGGTTAAACATAGTAAAGATTATATATTGTTCTACAGTGGAAGTAAACTCATTGGAAATATTTGTGCTCTTAATAATAGATGACAAAATTTATCTATTTGTTATTTTACTTTATGAAAAACCTTTAATATTTAACTGGTTTCTTTTTAATATTGTTTCCAAGTGAGTGGACTATATGTAATATATACACAAAAAAGAGTGATTTTAACACTGTCACAGATACTCTCTCCCAGATACTTTAAAGACATCCTGTGAATTTAATAGCTATCATTTTTTGTTTTGTATTATACTTAGCCTTTTTGGAATAGCAAAACATTTGAAACTACTTGGCTTGTATCAATATGAAGTCATTATTTCCATTCATCCTATAGTGACAGAATGGTTCTAATATCACTAGACTAGTGACAACACAAAAGACACATTTTGCTAAATTATTTTGTCAATAAATTTTGTTACTTGACAATTTCATACATGTATATTTCACATTTTGGTTACTCCCCAACACTCTCTGTTATCTACCTCCCACCCATCTGAGTCCCCCTTCTTCCATATAATCTTTCTTTCCCACAATCATAACTCTTTGTTTTGTGTTTCCATAGAGTTTAACTAAGGCCATCTGTCACAGTGTTTTGAAATTATCCTTCAAATCCTGGTAGGATCATTAGTTATTCAGTTGACTATAAGGTCCTGCCCATCACTGTCCCCGCTCCCCAAACCCCCCACCCCCCGCTGCACTTACAGAATCACTTCTTTGGCAATACTTCAGTAAGTGGTATAGTTCTGTGATTCCCTTTTCCATTCATGGATGAGTGTTAGGGTTTGACCAACTTGCATACACTAGGTGCTAATATATGCAGATACTGTGACTTCTTGGTTACTATAGCTCTGCTATGCTGAGAAAGATAACATTTGGGCATGAGAAAGGTGCTCAGCAGGTAAATGTGCCTTCTTCCACCAAACTTTTCAACTCAAGTTCTATTCCCAATACTGAAATAGAAGAGATAAATTTAGAAAAAAATTGTCCCTTGACCTACACATCCACATCATGAATCATATGAACACTCACAAAATAATGAGTGATATGAAGATGTTACCTTTAATCATCACAAAAAAATCCAAAATGATCTAATATCTCTTTAATAGTCACAACAGGAAGAAACTTTAACCTTTAGTGAATCTAATAATACATTTTCTGTTATTCTGTATTGCAAATAAATAAAAGGATTTAGAAATGTAAAAACTAATATGCAAGAATATGACATTCTGTGGCCATTTATCTTCCTTTAGTCTGGAAAACCTTACTTGCCACAGGTCTGAATATCCTCTTCAGAGTCCTTAGGTCTTAGAAACAGATAGTATGTTCCTCTTAGTGATAAAACATTGTCCCACTTAGAATCCCAGAGACAATTCTGTCCATGGAAAGGAAGCTTTCAGGCCAACATAATATTACCGAAGCATCACAGACAGTGGATAGTAAAGAAGAGATGGGCTGTACTTCGATGTTTCTAGTGTCTGCTCCAGTCAAGTCTTAAATGTGACTTAGCAAAGACTATAAAAAGGGGTTATAAATAAGGGTCGTATGAACACTTTGCTTGCATTTTAATGATTTGTAGGCTTAAATAAATTATTCCCTTCCTCTCAATTTGTGATTCCAAACCTAAAGAGTAAATCTTAAAAAGTCATTTCACACAGAATGAATTGCAAGAATAATGGGTAATCTGTATCTGTGTACTGAGACCTTGAATAGTGACTAACTAATCATGTAGAAAAGAGCTTTCTAAATAGCAAGCTAGGAATTGTTGTGGTTCAGTGGGGCTTGCTTTTGTGGTATTTGGTTTCACAACAGCCTCGATTCTGAACAGGCAGAATGCACACAGTGGTTGTATGCACCACCATGCCATGTGAAACTAGTACACACTTCCTTAGACACCCTACTCAGATTGATTCCAGTCTAGCCTGTTCTTGTATGCCTCTTACTAATTGGAGTGTTTTTGCTGTGCCCATAAAGTTTCGGGGTCTTAAAAAACATAATTGTTTTGTTTTGGTATGATAAATAATGTTGTTTGTGTTCTAACAGCATTCTAGATACACAAGTATCAAATTAATATATTGTTCAAGTGTTAGAAGGATTTATTTATTTAAGTTGTTTTGTGATTAGATGTGTGCGCGCGCACGTGTGTGTGTGTGTGCGCGCGCACGTGTGTGTGTGTGTGTGTGTGCGCGCACGTGTGTGTGTGTGTGTGTGTGTGTGTGTGTGTGTGTGTGTGTAGTTAGTTAATTTTGACATACAATTCGGTTATTCCATTTCTTTTTTGAGATGATGCTACTTTAGATAGTTTGTTCCCTTAGGAAAAACTGATGTAAATGTTCACAAATATAAAATTAAAATACTGACTAATTCTGAAATAAAAACAAATATTCTGTTTCTTTTATATGACCATTGTTGGTTTTACTTGCATGTGTGTCTCTGTGAATGTCAGATCTCTGGGAACTGAAGTTACAAACAGTTGTGAGCTCTCATGTGAGTACTGGGAATTGAACTTTGCTCCTCTGCAAGAGCATTGAGCCAACTGTCTAGTCCCGAGGTTCCCTTTTTATTTATCAAATATTAGGCCAAACTTTAATTCTTTATGTAAAATAATAATATCAACATCATTGCTATGTAAATTTGCTTTTATATTTGATAAACAGTAAAATGGCACAGAAACAAAACATTTTAAAAATAAATGCCTATGAATCTTTACCATGGTGTACATAAAATACTAAGATGCTTGGTCTTGAAAGGATGGACCATGCAGAGACTGCCCCAGCCAGGGATCCATCCCATAATCGGCCACCAAACACAGACATTATTGCATATGTCAGCAAGATTTTGCTGAAAAGATCCTGATATAGCTGTCTCTTATGAGGCTATGCGAGTGCCTGGCAAATACAGAAGTGGATGCTCACAGTCATCTATTGGATGGAACACAGGATCCCCAATGGAGGAGCTAGAGAAAGTACCCAAGTAGCTGAAGAGGTCTGCAATCTTATAGGTAGAACAACAGTATGAACTAACCAGTATCCCCAGAGCTCATGTCTCTAGGTGCATATGAAGCAGAAGATGGCCCAGTTGGCCATCATTGGGAAGAGAGGCCCCTAGGTCTTGCAAAGTTTATATGCCCCAGTACATGGGAATGCCAGGGCAAAGAAGTGGAGTGGGTGGGTAGGGTAGCAGGGAGGGGCAAGGGTACAGGAGACTTTTGGGATAGCATTTGAAATGGAAATGAAGAAAATATCTAATAAAACATTGAAAAATAAGATGCTTGGTCTTGTGAATGATTCTTTCACTTTCAATAAGTCATGACTAAACTAGGAAAAACACGGAGAACATAGCACACCCTGTATACATTAAGTGATCATGGCTTTCATAAATGAATTGGCTCCCTCAGATACAGGGCCCCATGAAGTTGACCTCTTTGATTATTTTTTTTTTGAAATAAATAATTGAAAAATTTGACAAACCAGTTAATCTTAAACGATACCTAAAATTTTCTATATGCTAGGTATTGGAGAAATAAATTCATTTCCCAACATCTGTTTAACAGAGACATCTCCCATTTGGAACAATAGTCTTACCTAATCTAGTTTGGGATAAATTTCAGCTTCTATTATTTCCAATATTGCATTCATCACATTTTCTATAATTTAAATGATAAAATATGCCCAAGAGGAAAACTATTTTTCCATTCAAATAAGACAGACCAGATTTTTGATACAAACTGCTATGTTAATATTTTCCAGATAAATTTATTATGAATAATGATTCATTTTCTTTTGAATTAAGGAGATATTTCATAGTTCCATTTATCTTCCCTGGCAGTATTCTCTTCTTCTTGTTCTGAAGCCTACATCCCCAGGCTACAAAGAAATACAATGTAATAAATTTTTATTTGGAAATCTTAACATCTCCTGAAATAGTACAACATATATTCATATTACCAGGAAAACTTTAGAATGACAGAATGGTTATGGATCCCTTTTTCTAAGGAACACTTACTTTGCTATCTAAGTCAGAGGTTGTCTCTATGAGGTGATAGTCTGATGTAATAAAATACGGTCCAATAGGACTAACATAACCATTTTTATTGACTGTCTTCACCTGATGTATCAAAAACATCTTACTTTACACATCCTGGTGATGGCAGTCTCTCATATTGTGATGGGCTGAGAGTATTTTGATGTAATATTTAGGAACATAATTAATAGCCAGCAATTATTTTTTTCCACATTTATTAGATCTTTTCTTCATTTACATTTCAAATGTTATCCCAAAAGTCCCCTATAACCTCCCCCATCCCCCACCCTGCTCTCCTACCCACCCACTCCTACATCTTGGCCCTGGCGTTCCCCTGTACTGGGGCATATAAAGTCTGTATGACCAAGGCGCCTCTCTTCCCAATGATGGCCAACTAGGCCATCTTCTTCTATATATGCAGCTAGAGACATGAGCTCTGGGGGTACTATTTAGTTCCTGTTATTCTTCTACATATAGGATTGAAGACCCCTTCAGCTCCTTGGGTACTTCCTCTAGCTCCTTCCTTGTGAGTCCTGAGTTCTATCTAGTAGCTGATTGTGAGTGTCCACTTCCATGTTTGCCAGGCATTGGTATAGACTCCCATAGGTATATCAAGGCATTTCATCACTATCTTGCTGGCATATGCAACCATGTCTATGTTTGGTGGCTGATTATGGGATGGATCCCCAGCTGCTGCAGTCACTGGTTGGTCCATCCTTTGGTTCAGCTCCACACATGATCTCTGTAACTCATTCAGTGTGTGCTTTTTTCTTAATTCTAGGAAGGGTCAAAGTGACCACATTTTGATCTTCATTCTTCTTGAGTTTCGTGTGTTTAGTAAATTGTATCTTGGGTATTCTAGGTTTCTGGACTAATATCCAATTATCAGTGAGTACATGTTATGTGAGTTCTTTTGTGATTGGGTTACCTCACTCAGGATGATACCCTCCAGATCCATCCATTTGCCTAGGAATTTCATATATTCATTGTTTTTAATAGCTGAGTAGTACTCCATTGTGTAAATGTACCAAATTTTTTGTATCCATTCCTCTGTTGAGGGACATCTGGGTTCTTTCCAGCT